>JACRUU010000028.1:7734376-7786876 GCA_030449085.1 Kryptopterus vitreolus | reverse complement strand
TCACGTCAAGGCGTGCTAGTTTGTTGCCACCGTAAATATGGAGCATCGGACCGAGACCTTAGACCAGGGGTGGGCAAACTACGGCCCGGGGGCCACATCCGGCCCCTTGGTCCTTTTAATCCGGCCCGCTGAACTGCTTCGGCTTCTTTGCCGCACGAGAAAAAATTTTTTTGTTGTTTCTTTTCCTTAAATAGAATATCCTTATTCTTAAGGATAGTGGGTAGCCTAATGAACATGATGATATTTAACACTCTTTACAAGCGGAAAAAATTCATATTGAACATAAGTTACGTTCAACGTTATTGTTGGTTCGGCCCACGGACACACCTCAGGTTTCTCATGTGGCCCTTTGGAAAATATAATTGCCCACCCCTGCCTTAGACCCATCAGCATTCAGTTTTAACCCATGGCACGGTGCATACGTGGGTGTGAAGTTGTTTTGGGTGTACTTGCACCTTTATTGGGACAGCATTTCGATATGAACGTGGATGACGGTTATTTTGTTGATTCGATCGATCACAACTTTGACGCCTACATTCGGCTCGTAGCAATACGAGATATTCCGCTTATATTTCCCTAGGCTAGCGGCATGCGAGCTTTTGCGCTGTTCACGTTGATGCTAGCTTTCGTATTTGTTTAGTTCAATATTTTGCCCATGGGTATCTTCGGTGTATCCTCGAGTGACCTTGCTGCAATGAGTCTAAAATGAGCACAGACTAGTTGTTGCCTCATCTACCCTGCATTTTCATGCAAATCCATTCAGAGCCCTTAAAACACAGCTGATGAGGCTGTGTAGGCGATTTTTTGCCGCTAAGCAAGTTTTCACACGTCGAAATTGACCGAGCGGCTGTCAAGTCCCTGTTACTTGTGTTTGCATGTCTTCATTGTGTCTTCATACACAATCCACTTCTGTTATTTACCCCGAATGCAGTCCGACGTGAAAAATGGACTCCTTTTTTTTCCAAGGCAAGGCGATTTTATTTTATCTAGCACGTTTTGTACACAATGGCAGTTCAAAGTGTAAAATAATGTTTAACCGCTCCCTTTACATAAAAGGGAATAAAACGGTGGTTGAAATAATACAAACAAGTAATAATCAACAATAAAAACATTTAAAATGAATGAAAAACAGGCTGCTGTTTCGCTTAATCGGAATTGTATCTGAAAAATTCACGCACAAGGTACAGAAATGCCTGATAAAGAAACGTGCAGGCGAAGATAATGTGAAGCACGAGGAACCTAGATGATGCTTATTGATATACCCTGACTGACTCCTCTTTTGTGCACGCTTGTGCATTTTTGCTGGTTTGCCCAACTTGTGAACGAGCGTCGCTTTCATTGTTTATTTGATTGCAGCCCTAATTTGCCTCATTTTTGTCTAATTTCTGAGCTTGCTTTCACATTTGCGCCGTAACCAGTATTAGTGAAAGATGCATTGCACTTCATAATGTGTCTATTGCACTGTATATTTCATTTTAAGTGCATCCCACTGAGGCGTGTAGGTTTGAGCTAGTAGCGGGTTCCCGGCAGGACAGTTTCCCAAATAGCACATGGAAATTTTGCAGATTACCTTTTAAACCCTTCAAGACCCAACCCTTCCAAGAACCACGTTAATTGATGCAGAAACACCCTCACTGTTCTCCTGCCCATTCATGTTTGTGGAGGTGTGTTCCCCTTTTTAACCCCTGATGTGATTGACGTGGTTAATACTTAAAGGCAATCATATAATAGTCTCGTAAAAAAAAAACAAAAAAAACTTTCGATACGTGGGAGCGCACACAAAATGCGATCTCAGCATTTAAAGTCGCCACTTATGTCACTAGACGCTAATGTGGATTTTCTGCTGCAGAAAAACAACGTTTCACCTTTCACCTATATACGTTTTTATCTTACACTTTTGGAACCATCTGGCCGACGATAATGTATTCCTAGAGAAAAAAAAACAGGTTAAAATGAACTTTTATACCCAATAAGTTAAATTGGGGGCCACGTTGGTTTAGTGGTTAGCACGTTCGCCTCACACCTCCAGGGATGCGGGTTCGATTCCCATCTCGGCCATGTGTGTGTGGAGTTTGCATGCCTCAGGGTTTTTTTTCTCCGGTTCTCCGGTTTCCCCCCCCCCCCGGTCCAAAAACATGCATGGTAGGTTGATTGGCACCTTGGAAAATTGTCCCTAGTGTATGAATGTGTGTGTGTGTGTGTGTGTGTGTGTTCTGCGATGGGTGGGAATTCCATCCAGGGTGTATCCTGCTTAATGACCATAGAGGCCTGAGATAGGCACAGACTCCCCGTGACCCGAGGGAAGATCGGATAAAGCGGTAGAAGATGAATGAATGAATGAATGAATGAATAAAGTTAAATTCGAACTTTTTTCTTCCCCTAGTGGTAACTGATGGTCATAGACATTCTCACTCCCAACCCATCCCATATGTACACGTTCGTTCTGTATACTCCTTCGCTATAGTTTTTCCATCATGCAGGGAACCCTGACACTTCTATAGAACCATATACGATGTTATACACTATATCCTGCGGTGTTGATATTTGATGTGTTGGTTAAGCAGATTGAATAAAATTAATACAATAAATGAATAATAGCAGGGTAAGTCAATGGGTGCACCCAGGTCATATTAATCTCTATTTTTATTTATTTATTTATTTTAAAACGACCTTGCTGGTTGATATCGAAGTACTATCTGTGAATCAGCGCCATGTTCTGACCCCACAACTAACCCTAACCCTGCACATTGGAAAAAAAGATGCGTCAAAAATGATGGAACGCGTCAATCTTTGGAGTTTGGCGCGAGAGGAATGTCAGCTAGAGTTTTAAATCACATTTATCAGCATTAACTTTGGCTTTCTTTTCATATAGATGCCAGTTTGCAAGCAAATGACATGACTTTATGTACGCATTGAAAAGCGTAGATGTAGATGTCCCATTTTATACCATTGCACTCTACATGACTGGCGCAGAAAACAAAAAACAAACATCAAAATACAATTAATAGGCGATGTTTTTCCTTTACAATTAATAGGCGATCTGTCAAACCGTCAATTTATGTAGAACTTGTGATCACTGTAGCCTCAGATTTATTCAGCAATCGAACCTGATCTGGTTTTCTGATGCTGTTTTCATCCACCTTTGATGAGTCGGCATGTTTTAGTTGAGTTTAGCAAATGCTTCGTGTATTGGCTAAAGCCTAACCTGGGTTCTTAAGGAGTGCATTACCTCAGGGCTTAACGGTCAACGGTGAAGAATAGTAATGGGTTGTAACTGTTATTTAACACTAACAGTACATTGTTGCTGTTTAAAAGTCCAATACGTGATCTTTTGCCCTGCAGCAAGGCCTAATTAGGGCCTCACCGTAGTAAATTCCTTTGTATAGCAGTGGGTGTCAACGTCTCAATGGCATACTGGATATGTTTTGGAAATTTGACCATCACATACAAAAGTGCCTTATTACCAATTATACTCATATTTCTAGTAACACCAAATGACCCTCGTAATAAATAATAAATACAGTTTCAGTGGATATGAACACACTTCCTACAGTATTTCAATAGGAATATGGATCTTTATTTGTTGAATTTATACCCATATTTATTCCGCATGTGGTAATACTTTAATGGTAGCCTTCTGGAAATTGCTTCGAGGGTGGACAGATACAAATATGGTGTCATTTTGGTCTTTAAGAACGTGCGCATGTTGTATTAACCATATATCTTTATGGCAAATATATTGCGTATTGACTGCATTTTTGTGTTTGGCTGAACAATTTCATGAATTTGAAGTAATTGCTAAAGGGCCAAAGGAGACCGATAAACCCAGCGACCTTGATGTGTGGACCAATGAAAAGGTGATCTGTGGCGCATACCAAACGTCTGTAACTCTCTTGGCGTTTCTTCAGGAATGTGACAGAACGGCGATCTGCGAGAGGCTTTCTTGTGATGTCACGAAGCGAAGCATGCGACAAGACACAGAGCTGCATTCTCCGCCTGGTGAGTTTCTGTTTGCATAGCCTCTCCTTCACTAACTGATAAAACGCTTGCACGCTGTGCTAATGACTAATAATGACAGGGTTTCAGCATTTCAGCCCAATGACCTCATTAGGCCGTTCTTAGAAAGGGACAAAGGCGAATGTGTGTGGAGTGTGCGCATGTCTCTCTCGTGATTGCAAGCATTTCATTGGTTAATTTGAAAGGAATGTAGGATCATATCAATGAATGGTGTGTATATATTTGTACGTATATATATATATATATATATATATATATAATATATATATATATATATATATATATATATTATATTTATTTATATATATATATATATAAATTTTTTTTTTTTTTTTTTAATAACACGTGATTAACACACATTGTATTCCCAAATCCGTATTACGGAAGCGCGTTTGTCTTTTGGGAATGCAATGCGCTTCCGTAGAACCGGAATGCATCACCAGTTTATATGGAAAGCAACCGGAACAGAATTCTTAAAGGAGCCACGTCCCATATTTTACAATTAAAACAACCACTAAACAAAGTAACATTGAAATGAACAAGAATAATTTCCAGAGTAAAATAAATATTAAATACTCAATCTTTGTTATTGAAGGGAGAGATTCTGAGAGAAATGTATATAATTATGACATCTGTTACAGTTACAGTATTAGAAACATGAAAAGTATTAATTTATGGTACATTTGAAAATGCATCACGACTTAACTCGTGCCGATTAATCGCGTTTCAATATTTTAATCGATTGACAGCCCTAATATATTTATAACATACTAATGCAGTCACCTATTTATTATTTATTTATTTATTTATTTTTTAGATTTGAAAATAAGAAAATGAGTTTGGAAATTCTATAGATGTTTTCACATCCATTCATTGCCCTTAAAAGTCTATGAAGTGCCACTGCAGTTTCACATAAACATATGGATCTCGGTGTGTGTGTGTGTATGTGTGTGTGTGTGTGTGTGTGTGTGTGTGTGTGTGTGTGTGTTTGCATTTGTGTGTCAGTACCGGGTCAAAGACACAAAGCGTGTGTGTGGCTATCCAAATAATCTCCAACTCAACCTGTCATTAGCATCCCGTGTCAGAAGCAGCAGGTCAGGTCCAAACCCCTTCATTTAATGCTTTCTTAAAGCTAGCATGCTTTGTTGACCTTTCACCACGGCTAAGCCGTCCAGGAAAACAGGTGGCTGAGGTTCATCAGCTGTCCAGCAAAGTGTGTTTTAGCAGCTGATTTGCTCCAGCAGCTGTAGAAATCTGTAAAAGAAAGCAAACCGCACACATACACACACACACACACACACACACACACACACACACACACACACACACCACACACACACACACACACACACACCTGTCTGAACACATGATATTCACAATACAAAAGCAGAAATGCAGTATGTTCAGCTGAGATCAAGAGCGCCCCATGTTTGCATTGAACATCTATGCTATTTTTTATTTTTTATATATATATAAACATGAGTACGTGAGTGTCTACGTTTGCCATCTCTGCCTACCTACAAAGAGTGTTCATCCCCTTACATTAATTACATTAATGAAAATATCCCTACGAATCAACCACTGCACGGTCGACATGTGATTTAAACACAATTCGTAAATGTAACGTCAAGATGGTCTTTTTGACTGCCATTATAATTATTTTCTTTATTTGTTGTGTTATTTTATCGTATTCATTATGATGATGTTAGTTGTATATTTATTTTTCAGTTGAGGACTTTTATTTTTAAAATATTTTATTTTCATTTATTCGTTTTCATCATTCCCTCATGGTTCCTTTTGGTTTTTTTTTGTTGGTATCCTTTTGTATAATCGGTACGGTTTGTTACGCCCAATGCGTACATATGTTTGTATTGTTCTTCATTATATAATTCTCGTAGTAGTGGTGGGAGATTCGGAAGTGCACTTAATAACACCGCGCCATAGTTTGTCACTGGTGGTTTAACTTGAGGGAGTGAAGGCGAATAAACCATGACCGTTCTACGTAGAACCCTACAATAAATTTGTTTACCCAAGCAGCAGGTCAATAATACCCTCGGAACCATTAAAGGATGACGAGAGAATTCGCAGGGTGTAAATCTGCATCATTTATGTGAATCGCTTTGGGTTCTGCACGTTGTATGTATTAACCTTGTAGACGGGGGTTCTGCTTTCCCGAGGGTTCCCGAGTAGAGCTGTTTAAGAACCCTTAAGGAGCTCCTTTCCCTTGATTAATCAAGAATAATTGACGTACATTTAGCAGACGCCCTTATCTAGAGCGGACTGAGGGTCAGGGGCTTTTGCTCAAGAACCCAGCCAATGGCAGATTTGAACCTATGACCTATGGCTAGTCCTATAAACGTTTACATTAACCAGAGCGACTTGCAATCGAGCCATTGAGGGTTAAAAGCCTTGCTCAACGTCCACTAGTGGCAGCTTGGGGGTTGATGGTGGGATTTGGTCCAATATATTGGTATATATATAGACCTAACTGGTTTTACCTCATGCATGGCCTTCAGGACTTCACATTGTCCAGATGTTGTGCCCCCTAGTCATTTTAGGTCTCCTCCATACTGTAGCTCATTTTCTTGTTGTGACTGAAGGTATTGGCATCGTAGCGTATGCTGAACTGGCTGTACTTTATGAATCACTACTCGTCTTGTGTGATGACACACCGTGTGGTTTCACATAAAAATCGTTCTATTTAAAGCAGAAGTGCAGGGCCCCTACCCGTCCTCCTGCCACAGGCTTGAGGAATCCATTGTGTATATGTTCCTGCCCTGTGAAAAAGGCCTCGGCCTCTAATCAGTGGCGTAGCTGCAGCGTGGCAGACGGATGAAAAAGGGTTTTTCCGTTCATGACCTCCTCCTACTCAGAAACCATAAAAGCTGCATGTTGTGTAATTTCATGTTTTCCGAAAATCGTCCTCTAAGTAAGCGTAGACGCGAGCGACAGATGTAGCGCGTGTTGCAGCTCCGAAGCCATCAATTCAGAAGCATTGAACTGTGGTAGTTTCTGTGCGTTTTTTTTTTTTTTTTTTTTTTTTTTTTTTTTTAGAACGTACAAGCTCATGCACGCTCCGAGGACAAGCCGAGCGAAGCACCTGCGGCTGTGGAAAAAATAAATAAATAAAAATTGGAATATAGCAGTTGTAGCTTTGAGGTGGGATTTGTCATTTTTAATAATGGTTTGATAAAGTTCACCAGAACCTGTTGATTCATCAACTCTTATCTCTTTGGAAAGCACATGCCCTCCACTCCTTCTCCTCCTCCAACACTCATCCAATCACGACAAGCCGTTTTTAGATACTTTAGTCGATTCATAGAACAATTTTTACTAGGTAAAAACATGACTGTATTTCCAGTATGACTACAATAATAACTAATATCAAAACCGCTTCACTTCATCGTGTATATGTGTGTGTGTGTATATATATATATATATATATATATATATATATATATATATATTATTCTGGCCTCTGGATCTGCCACCACCACCAAGTTACCACTAGTGGGCCCTTAAGCAAGGCCCTTAACCCTCAATTGACCCAGTTGTAAGTCGCCAAATGCTGTAAATGATAATATATGAATCATGACACTAGCCTAGTAGGACCCTTTTTTTTCCCTTACAAAACCTCTTAAAACTCCTCATGTACATTTTGTAAGAAAGCTTGAGAAGCAGAAATGTTTATTAGAAGAAGGTTTCGAGCTCAGATCATGTTGCCAAGTCCCGTAGATGTAAACATCAAATAAATACAGGGTTAACCACGTGTCCTGATTTAGTGTCGCCACTTCATTATACAAATAAAACTCAATGAAATATAAGGATCACCCCATAAGAACTCTCTTTTCCCCATTTTTCCTGCTTTTAACACGTCAACTTTGAGGACAAAACGTTCACTTGCCGTCTGAGGGAGGTGGTGGCTTAGTGGTTAAGGTGTTGGACTCTGGACCAGGAAGATCACGGGTTCAAACCCCACCACCACCAAAGCTACCACTAGTGGGCCCTTGAGCAAGGCCCTTAACCCTCAATTGCTCAGTTGTAAGTCGCTCTCTGGATAAGGGCGTCTGCCAAATGCTGCAAATGTAAATGTAAATGTAATAACATCGCACCACTAACAGGTGCACTATGAAGCTATAATCAGGTGTAATTCATTTCAGCGCTCATAACCTTATAAGGCCATAATGTTAAGCCTGGCCTGGAAATAAACTTGCAGGACTTCCTACAAGATTTGTACTAATTTGTTTATTTGTTAATGTTCTAACAACAACCAAACGCTATTACACCCTATAGGATCTCAATCAAGGCGCCGATCTTTTTATTAAATGTTTCTCACCTGTAGGTGAGGTGAACGCAGACTTTACTCTTAAGGCTTGAACACAGCGACATCTACTGGCCTTTCTGTTGTAACTGCAACCTTTTTCAATAATGACAATATATTAAATATATATACAATATATATACAATATATACATATATATACAATATATATACAATATATATATATATATATATATATATATATATATATATATATATATATATATATATATATATATATATAATAAAGAACACGTACACACAACGGTTTCAGTTTATTCTGGTTTATTTACTGAAAACCCAGACGAAGTTATTGGTTTATTTATGTGTTCCCGTTTCTCTTAAACAGGTCGGGAAGAATGAAAAAAAGAAAGAAAAAAAAAACATCCAAAAGAAAAAAAATAAACCTGTAAAAACTAATGAATGTACATTTTTCTGTCATGGGTAAACTAAAATAAGAACCAAACTAAAATAAAAAGTGGAACACTCCGATATGCAAACTAGTGTGTGTGTGTGTGTGTGTGTGTGTGTGTGTGTGTGTGTGTGTGTGTGTGTGTGTGAGTGGTGTGTGTGTGTTGTGTGTGTGTGTGTGTGTGTGTGTGTGTGTGTGTGTGTGTGTGTGTGTGTGTGTGGTGTGTGATAGGCATACATTTTCTACCCCAAAAACACTTTGTGGTTACACAGACAAAGACTGGGACTGAAAGATGGAGAAAAGGAAAAACGAGTATAGAAGTACAGAAGAAGGTTTTAGGAGATGAAGGGAAAGTTTAATAAGTGTTTAAAGTCAGGAAGGGACGCTTCTCGCTGTGTGTAGAACTACATTGTTTGTTTTTTTTTCCCATCGTGGTAGAAATTGCAGAGGGAGTTTTGACGCTCAATCTTGCCTTGTACTTCATCCTCCGATTCGTTCTTCTCTCTGTCTCTCTCTCTCTCTCGCCCCGTGTTATTTTCGGTGCCGCTCGTTCGAGCGCTCACCGCTTTTTGGGCGGGGCGGCTGTGCGGGGCGGAGTCACGGGACGCCCCGAGTTCATCCCGCCGTACTGGTACTTGGCCTTCTTCTCCGAAGGCTTCAGGATCTAATGAGGGCAAATGAAATGATGATGGCTGTTTTATGCTACCTTTTATGCTTTCTGTGTTTATGGTGTTTAAACCCCCAATTTGAGCTCCTATGAGCTGTTTATATCCTCACCCTAACCTATGTACCATAAAGTTTACATATTACAGTACTGTAAATAGCTATATATAATATATGAAAGACAAAGACCGGGATTCCCCCATATTAATTATCATTCTATAAGACTCCTGGTATTAATATTAATTAATTAATATGAATAAAAACAATATTAATATACAATATAGAAAATATCAACATTATATATATATATATATATATATATATATATATATATATATATATAATAATACACACACATATACACACACACACACACACACACACACACACACACACACACATACACTTGGAAAAAAGTTCTTTTGAAAAGCTTACGAAATAGTGTGGCATATTATCGATTGCTTTCATGGCTCTAAATGAACTCCATAAGAGTGTGTGTGTGTGTGTGTGTGTGTGTGTGTGTTATACCTGGAAGGAACACATAAGCGTTTCGTCCACGCTCATCATGCCGCCGGCGTTGTCGAACTCGCCGCAGTAGTTCGGGGCAGAGAACAGAGTGACCAGCTGTCTCTTGGCAAAGAACTCGTATCCGTCCTCTACCACCTGCCATCACACACACACACACACACACACATCATATTACACTTAAAAGTCTAACTGAGGTAGAAAGAAATGTCAATTTAGGACTGAAATTATCGATAAGCTTAGAGCTGTAGTTTTTCCTCACATTACTGAGTGTGCCGCTCTAAACGACACCATGTGCTCTTGTTTGCATATTTTCGCACAGCTGTAATAACCATGTCGCTTTAAATCAGTAGGATTCAACCTAAACCTGTTACAGGAATCCCACCATTGCCTTTCAATATATCTGCCCAACATCCAAACCTGAGGTTTACACTTTGTGTGATGTTTGTGTCAGCCTGCTAAATTCAGCGTTCTGACCTGGTGCGCTCTGCAGATGAGATCCAGATCGTGGCGGTTGAGGAACTTGCTGACCACGTCGGCTCCAAAGGTGAAAGATACGCCGCGGTCGTTCTCTCCCCAGCCCTGAACGTCTTTATCTGGGTCAGACCACAGCAGGTCGCACAGCAGTCCTGCACACAAATGCAGCAGAGAATATGAATATATATATATATATATATATATATATATCTATATATATATATATATATATATATATATATATATATATATATATATATAATGTCTCAATTGTTTATCCCTGATTTCCTCAAAATGTTCAAACAAAGAGCCAAATCTTCATAGCAGTGGTTCTCAAATCCTGGGGGCCACCAGATGGCGCCAGAGGGGGGGAGCAGTGAAATCCAGTTTAGGAAATTACTAAAAAAAATTATATTTCACCTGCATGTCAAGATTGACATATGTAAACTATGGTGTATTCAAACTAAAATAGAAATATTATATTGAGATAAATATTATATTGAGAATAGAAATTATATTATATTATTATATTATATCATATCATATCTAATAGAAAATCACCCAGTACACCATTAAATGCTGGCTTTTTAAAATGGATATATTTTTAGATAGAGGATGCAGTGTCTCCGCTAAGAAGGTTAATACGGAAGTGCCTTGCATGTGGGGAAAAAAATGGTACAATCTAACATTTTTACGTAAAATTTTAATAATTTTATTACCCGTGTCAGGGACGTCTGTAGGCCTCATGATGCGTCTGATCTGCTCCATGGACTGCAGGTCAGGGGAAAGCCCTGTGGAAGAGGCGGATGAAGTAATGTTTTCATAAGCAAAAGCAAGCGTGAACTTATTATATAAAATCTATAATAAAGTACAAACAAATGATTTTGGCTCATATACAGTTTCCATATGAAACCCACCTCCATGGCAGCAGAAGATCTTCTCGTCGACGATGGCGGCGATCGGCAAACAGTTGAAACAGTCGGTGAACGTCTTCCAAAGTTTGATGTTGAACCTGCGCTTGCCTGAAACGGCACAAGAAAATACATACACCATGTAATCCACCAGCCTCGAAACGCCGTGCAAAATCCCGCCGTGTGTGTGTCTCAGGAGTGCGAAGGCGTGAAAATGAGAATAACGGTCGTGTTTAGGCTGGCTTCGTGTGCGCTTACACTCGTCGTAGAAGCCGTAGATGCGGTTGATGGAGGCGCACTCGTGGTTTCCTCGCAGTAGGAAGAAATTCTCGGGGTATTTGATCTTGTAGGCCAGCAGGAGGCAGATGGTCTCCAGGGACTGCTTGCCTCGGTCAACGTAATCGCCCAGGAAGAGGTAGTTCGCCTCTGGGGGGAATCCGCCATACTCGAACAACCTCAGCAGATCTGTGTACTGGCCGTGGATGTCACCTGTACCAAGGGGGAAAAAAGATGAATAAAATGAGACCAGGTTGGAGGGGAGGGGGGGTGGGAGATCTAGACAAAAAGCGAGACGGAGAGAGAGACAGTAGGCTGTCTGGCGAAGTGAGCTGAATATGAATAAAGGTGTCTGCCAGTCGAGTCAATAGAGCCTGTGTACTCCAGAGTCTCAGTGCATTCTTTGGACGGTTTGTCAGCGAGGATTCCGGGCATTATGTCCGGACAAAAGTCTCTCTCTATTTCCCCCTGCAAAATTGTAGCTAACAAGATATCGTTATTCGTATCGAGGGATGTAACGGTATGAACATTTCATATCACGATTATAGTAAACGCGGCTATCAATATTATCATGTTCAATTCAGATGAGACACAAATCAACAGAGTTGCACTTTTTTTAAGCATGAAGTAACACAAAAGCAACGTTAAACGCACACCAATGTGCATGTAACAACAATACGATCGTATGTAAACAAATCAAATGCACAGCAATGATTGTATGTCTGTTCTTTCCTTCATAAAATAAATAAATAAATAAATAAATAAATAATGCTATGAAAACCAACCGCAGATTTTGAGCGGCGCCTCCAGCTCCAAAAGAATGGGCTGACTCAGGAAAATCTCTCGGGATTTAATGCACAGCCCTCGCACCTCCGCCTCCGTCATCTGCACAATCTTTCCTGGGCGACATCCTCGCACTGAGAGAGAGAGAGAGAGAGAGAGAGAGAGAGAGGAGCACAGGGATTAATATTAAAGTTGCAATGAGATGACGGGTTAACTGCAATATGTAGAATAGCCTACGGGACAGGATATTTTTAACATTAGTGTGCATTTCCAAAATTGACTTCTTAATTCTGATTGGCTGGAAGCTGTTGAGTTTTATACCTTGCTATTTCTATACAACATGACAACCTGCACCCCCCCCCCCCCCCCCTTACTAACCTCAAAAGAGGAAAAAGCAGAGACGGTTTACAAGCTATGATAATCTATTACTGCGAAATACTGAGAATGACTCCACTCGTATTAAAAGCAATAAAAGCTGCATCGTGCCCCAATACGTTCGTAATCTGTGAAACCGTACGAACGCACACTCAGGAACCAGTCAAAACCCAAGGTGAATCTGTCGGCTAATATATAACAAACGTAAATGCACCACAGGCTCTTGATCCTACAGAGTTTGGGTTTCAGTAACGCAGGCCAAATGAAGCACCTCAGCGAGTGATGCAAAGTTGATGTGCAAAGCATGATGCACACTGTATGACCAGAATTGTATCTGATTTACAAGCCAAATTACAGTCAGGTGGAACTGCGGCGCTAATTTGGTCCACGACAACGGCTTCCTTATATAACCCCTTTGTAAATCTTTGCGGAGATGTAGTTTACATGGGTGTGGGTGGCACTGTTATAGACCTCGGATCTCAACCCTATTGGAAAAGCCAAAGGTAGGAAAGACATCAGCAATATAATGGGAACAATTTGTGAGTACGACTGTTCACAAATAGAAAACATTCGAGACAGTTTTCCCAACGCTGGACATCCTAAGAAATTCAGACAGTTACATCTTAGACGGATTTGTACAGGAAACCAGCGCCTCATCACAAAATCTGGCAAAGTATATTATAGTTATAATGGTTATTATATAATTGTAATACAAAAACAGTAAGGACAGCAGAAATGCAAAGTACCTAAAAACATTGTGTCAAAAATATAATACAAATCCACCACTAGGGGGCAGTGTCAACGTAACAATCGGTTTTTATTATGAATGTCATTTTATTTTTATTTTTATATATATATATATATATATATATATATATATATATATATATATATATATACATATATATACACATATACACACACAGTTGATCTGTGTCACGTCACTTCTACAATTTACACACACACACACACACACACACACTGAAAAGCATTTACTGGAAATTGAAGGATGGGTTCTCGGTAAACTAGGCCTAGGCCTAATATAGCGCCGATAGAGACTACAGCACTTTATACCACCTAGATAAAGTTACACTAAATGTACACGCTTTGCTAGCAGGGGACGAACACTCGCTCTCATACACACACACACACACACACACACACACACACACACACACACAGAAAGACATCAGACTATTTAAAGCCTAGATGCATTTAATGTTGAACAAGCACGCATGCACAACTGTACAAGTAAACCCGCCACAAGTGTATGCACTCTGACCTACACACACACAGAACTGAAGATGCACAAAAGCACACACAGTGTGACATCAGACCCAACAGTGACATCAGTTTACTTATAGCTGGAATGCATATTATGACGAACCAGCAAGCACACACACACACAATAATAAACACACACTAGTCCAAATGCATGCACTCTAACCTAAACACACACACACACACAATTGGAAGCATGTAAATGCATTCTGAGGCTAAAGAGTCGTGTGAACCACACATACTCCCACACTTTCAGATGTAATGGCATTTACACACGTCACACAACTTTTTCATGTACGCACACAACCAATTGACCCTTGAACTGTAACATGGTTGGGAAGTGCTTTCTGAGCACGTCTCCTTTCTTATGCAGGACTCTGTTCTGTTTCCACCAACAACAAAAAAAAACAATCACCATAGCAACAGAATCAGGTAAAGCAAGGATGAGGGGTGGGGCACGAGGACGGATTTCTTTTGTCTACACAACATGGCGAGCTGACGCGCCTCCAGAAAACACTCGCTGCCGTTTCATCGTGTGGTTTTTTTCGCATGTATTTTATCCTGATTCAATTTGAATAACAGTAAAACGCTACCCTTAAATTGTTTTAATTATTTAATACAATTTTAAATTTAATAAAAAAAAAAGATCGGATTCGCTGCATAGGTGGGGAATAAATATTTATGCTACTTCTCATCATTCCTATATATATATATATATATATATATATATATATATATATATAAATCTATATAATATATAATATATATATATATATATATATATATATATATATATATATATATATATATAGGTATATATATATATATATATATATATATATATATATATATATATATATATATATATAATAGATTACACACTGATATCAATCACAATAATGTTCAAGACACACAATATGGTGAAAAGGCTTCTTCGAACAAATGTGGTTCGTCTTCCCTTTCTGAACTAAAGGAACCAAAACTGTTCCAAAATACACGAAATAATCATATAAGCTTTAATCACTGTTGATCAACAGGATCAACATGTTCTTCAATCCTCTAACAGATCACATATTGAGGTACTACAGAGCCTAGGACATATTTTCATCTGTGTGTGGTAATATGCAGTGTCTCCTACATGCTGAAAATATAGTATGTAGTACAAAAATGTAATATTTGCGATGTAGGTGATACCGCTATACTCTCTTCTGCAGGATGGAATCGAAAATAAATAATGCATTTATGGAGTTTGAGTTTGCAAGGGTGCGTCTGCGCATGTGTGTGGCAACTGCATTCTTCTCCACGGGGCAGCACAGTACATCCATCCAAATTTGGCCTGGGTTATAAGGTAGCACGCAAGAGGGGGGGGGGAGAGGAGAGAGAGAGAGAGAGAGAGAGAGAGAGAGAGAGAGAGAGAGAGAGAGAGAGAGAGAGAGAGAGAGAGAGATGGTGTCCTCTCTGGTTCTCCTTAATGCCAAACTAAAACACTGCAGTGCAGATTGTTGGCCTCTGCCTGCCCTCTTCCTCTACCCTTCTTTCTCTCCATCTCGCTCTCTTTCTCTGAGCCATTGCACCACTTCAAAGCTTTAATTATTCAGGTATTTGTTTTTTTTTTTACATATATTGTTTACGCTCTCTTAAATCCATTAATTGAGAAACACAAGTATTTTCTGCAAGCAAATTATCATGATAGGAAAAAACATTAATGAACATATGATATGTTAATAACAAGGGTTTTGAAATAATCAGTCCAAAAAAATCTCAGCTATCAAAATGTTTGTGTGTGTGTGTGTTTCAGAACAGCTTTTGAATAATGGACATTGCGAGATATTTAACAAAATGAATAAAGAAATTACTAGCCAAAACGAAAAATAGCCACCAACAGCGATCGCCAGGTTCCAGTCGCCTCATGATTTAACCCACGTCCTTTATTCCAAATTGCCAATACATTCCAATACAAAGGAATGAGGAGTGGGGCAAACACTTTTTCACATGGGCCCACGTGGTTTGGGATTTTGTTTTCCCTTAATAATAAGGGAAAAAAAGTGAGACACGTGCACGAAAGTAGGAAATCAGGAAGAGGGCCAACACTTTTTTCACTGGAGGAAATACCTACAGGAACCCGATAATCTGAAGTTGGCCCGACAACAAACACTAGGATTCCTTCAGTAATCGGCCCGTTTGTGTAGCCTTGATGGCTGGCGTTTGTAATAAAGTGGGTGTGGCAACAGAAGAGGAAAAAACCCTGACGCGTCTCCCCATTACCTGATTGAGATAATTACTGTGTGTATTATTAACACATGTAATGAGGAGCTGCGTTCGGTTTGGTGACGACGGACCGCGTGGCGTGTTTTTCCGGCAAAGCGGGTGACATTGTGTAGATGGTGTTCAAACCGTGTCAGGCAGATCCAGCCAAACCTGCATGAGTGTTACGAAAACCTCTGTGTTCAGCAAAACGAGTGTAGAAGCATTCCACAGGCATTCATGAAAGATTTGAAGATATATGAATGTGTGCGTGTGTGTGGGGGGGGGGACGACAAGGAGGAGGAGGAACCGAGATATGTATACAAATGACTACCTTCATAAAACAGACTACCATTTATGGGCATACACGGAGAGAGAGGAAGAGTGACGAAATACACACATACACACACACACACATATATGCACAGTTAATGCGTTTAGAATGAGGCATGATATCATCTTCAGTATTAGGAACAGGAAAGCCGCTGTATGTGTTAAATCCTTACAGTGTGTTCACTTTATTATGGCTCTTAAAGACGGACGAGCAAACAAGAAACGCATGAAATATGATTTTGTTTACATTCTGCGTAGATGTTGATTTTAAGGCTCGACTCGGTAGTGGAGGAAAGGACATGCTTGAAAGTTGGGGCACGTTAAGTGTATAAAACACTAGCGCAGTGGTTAAGGTGTTGGCCTCTGGACCGGAAGATCACAGGTTCAAAACCCACCACCAAAGCTGCCACTCGTGGGCCCTTGAGCAAGGCCCTTAACCCTCAATTGTAAGTCGCTCTGGATAAGGGCGTCTGCCAAATGCTGTAAATGTAAAGGTAAAACGGGAGGAGACGGATTAATCGACCAATGTCCTTTTAGCTTCGCTCTCTTTTCAGGCAGAGATGTGTGGATTATATATTGCACATCACACCAATCCACTGTGGACTGTTTTCGTTTAACAGCAGTCTCGTCTGGTTTTATTCCTTACTTAACACTCCAAGAGGTATTTAATAATATAGACGTGCTACTGTTGAACTGTGTACGGGTAAAATAAAACTGGTTTCCGGTCAGTCTACAAAATTCATATTTTACCATTATTACACACACACACACACACACACACACACACACACACACACACACACGAAGCAATATAATGTGCTCCTTTGGTCTGTCTGCCTTCTTTCCACTATGGGTAGCCAGCTAGCAATCAACACACACACACACACACAGTGGAAAACTGTGACCCTTCCGCTGGTTTATGGCGTCTCAAAATGGAAGCAAAAGGAATAGACCTTTTCACTGTTTATGGATATACTGAATACTTTTCAGTGTGTGTGTGTGTGTGTGTGTGTGTGTGTGTGTGTGTTTAGTAGGAGTTTTTCCTGACTAAAGGCATTATACTGCATCAACAGTGCCAGAAAGGAAAAACAGCCCCCCCTACACACACACAAACGCAAACTTTTATTAAGAGCCTTTACCATTGTGATTACAAGTCATTCTGTTCTTGCAATTCAGAGTCTGATGGTCTGAATCACTTCTGCGCTGATATTCAATACGGAACATTGTACTGCACACTCACCACCACTGTGTTTGTTTTCAGTACACAGATACGTTGTTTTGTGTGTGCGTGTGTGTGTGTGTGTGTGTGTGTGTGTTTGTGCCCCTTATATAAAATGCGTTCAGGACAAGGACAGAACTTTATATTCTATAGTATTCTACATCTATATAATCTAATATTTGACACTGCTAAGATTGCAAACTCCAGGGAAGTTTCGAAACGTGCAAATTTCCAGGGGAATTAATAGGAATATATAGGAAGTAATGGGTATATACTTGGAATGTATAAAATAACAGGTTAGCCAGTAACACGTAAAAAAACCCCAAAACAAACAAACAAACCGAGTAATGCAATTCCAGTTAAATTTCTACCCTGCACATTTGTCAATCACATGCACACAGCACACATACTGCAGGCCAAATAATTTCTTAAATCCTGAATGCAAATTAATGTAAAAATGTCCATCTTGGGGAGTATAAATATTACTTCACACCTTAAATTGTATGTGTTGTGTGTAAGCTATTGTGCAAAAATTGTAGGGAGGGAAAAAAAATTATCAAAAATTTTAATCTGTTCAAGTTTGCATGCATGTCCCAAAATCTCAAAAAAAAAAAAAATAAATAAATAAATAAAATATGGGAAATTTTCCACCCCCTTGCAACCATAGACAGCCAATGTTGGATTCCTCTCAAGGGACAGTGGAAGATGGAGGACAACAGAAGCACAAAAGTCCTTTCGGACTAGAACGCTTTTTCTTGATGTGCTTTAATATTATTAAAACACACATACACACACACACACACACACACACACACGGTCTACCCTGCTACAAGAAGTATTAAGGGTTCATTCGGTGCACTAACCGTTCCTAAGTGTTTTCACTATGACTAATCTCAGAAAACAATTAAGACGCTCATTATCCTAAACAGCAACACACGAACTGCATCATTTACCATTTTTTAATGATCATATGGCTTTATAGCTTCGCTAATTGGCAGAATCGAGGGGCATACGCGATTACGCACATTCTCTCGCTCGTACTCTCTGGGTTTACTCTGCGTATAGTAATGAAAAACGCAGAAATGGATTTGAGAAAGAAAAGGGGGGAAAAAAGAGAACGAGAGAAAACAGAGCTGCTGTTGTTTTATAATCTGGAGAGGACTAATGAGCTCAAATATGAACAGCCCGAAACACACACACACACACACACACACACACACCTCCATTAACCGTAATGAAAAACAGAGCCAAGAACGGTGAAAATCAGAAAGCTGCAAAAACATACAGCTCTTTCTCAACCAGGTTTTTCAGCTCTTTCTAAACAAATTATTTATAAAACCTGACCTTACTAATAGCACATAAATGTACCAAAGTAAACAAAACAACACGATGAACCGTTCCTGATATCTGATGCGCAAATGATGCATTTTCAGTCCAGTCAACATATTGAAATATAGATTGTGGTTATTTTGCTTGCAAATGTTTTTCAGGTTAAGAAAGAACGGAATATTAGTCATAAATATTTCAACTTATAAAACAAACAAACAAACAAAAAACTGGCAGACGGTCAAACAATGACGCAGACAGAGAAATTGAGGAAAAACCCCTATCAAAATAAACAAGAGGTTTGAGAAGGTCAACATTAAGGATACAACACTGCCTAGCATGGAAAGGACGGGGTGTGTAGGAGTGATGGGAGAAAACCAAAAAGGAATCAAGTGTGAGCGTTCGAACATAAGGATTTATGGGATGTGTACGGAGTAGTGTTTGAGTAATTATATAGGAAGTACTTTTTCTTTATTAACGAGCAACACTAAATTAAGAACGACAAGGTCTCTTAAAATGAACGAGTAATTTTTATTGCTGGAAAAAAATGAATCCTTGTATTTATCACCCACTACTTGCCCACTGCAGGAGTGACTTTTTGAACGCACTGTATAGAAATATTAGGGGTGTGACGGCTCACAGTTCATCCCGGATCCCTTATGGATTGCGGTTCGGTAGGCAAGTGACTTGCGGTTTTGATAAAAAAAAAAAATATTGCAGAATGAACATTTTTTCCTGCCAATATTGCTTTTTAATAGAATAGTCTTTATTTGTCACATATACATTACAGCAAAGTGAAATTCTTTCTTGCTTATCCCAGCTGGTTTGGAAAGCGGGGTCAACCAGCGCCTCCTGGAGCACAGAGGGATAAGGGCCTTTTGCTCAAGGACCCAAAAGTGGCAGATTGGAGATACCGGGGCTCGATCCACCCCCCAACCTTCTAATCAGTATCAGTATACCAGTGCCTTAGAAACACGATGCCCCATGTTTAGTTAAATGGACTAAACTAAAATAAACACATTTTTGTACAAATTACTCAAGGAATCGTTCCAGTCCGACAGTGAACCCGGAAAATATTTCATTCCCGCAAGGTTCCTGCACATTTTGTCATGTTTATACACATTTTTCCAGACTCAAATACTTCCATGAAGCTTTTTTAAAACCATATTTAACATCTGAAATGATGCTTTAAAATTCTGTAGAATCTCCAATGCGTTTAGTCACGACGGTTCTGTACTTCCAAGGCAACTGCTTCTCACGACCGATCAAAACTCTGCAGATCCGGTCTGTCTTTTATCGACTCCACAAAAGCACCTTTTGGCCTTGTCTATATTTTGGCCCACACTGAGCATGTTTATTCTAACAACAACAAAAAACAAAAAACAAAAAGAACATTTTCGAAAAGGCATAAATAGTGGGTAGATTCGAGAATGCAGTTTTCTTGTTCTGGACTCGGGGGATTTTTCGAAAACAATGGCACATTTATAGGCATTGGCAAGAAGTAAACAACCGGCACGGGGGAAATGAGGCGGGCCGAATCGTCTTGTGTTTTGCTTATGCACAGGACAAAAAAAAAAGAACTTTCAGATGTGGATAAACAAATTTTTTCGTAAACGATTGAAAACAGCAGTGTGGTTACTCCAAACTTTCTGGTCACAATAGTTGAAGCCTCGCTGTGGGTGATTCCTTTCTTTCTTTTTTTTTTTTTTGTTAAGAGAGAAAGTGGTGCCTTTAAGAAAAACACAACTTGAGATTTTGCTCGCTCTGCCCTCAGGTTGCATGTAAGCTGTCGCTGTCACTAAACAGCAGAGCAGCGATTACTAACAGAGACAGCTGTGCCTGCTGACATTTACAGAGCGAGCGAGTGAGTGAGCGAAAGAGAGAGAGAGAAACAACAAGGGGGAACTTCTGTCTGTACCACAATTGCTTCATGAAGCTTTCTTTTAAGTGGGTAACACAGATTTCTACTGTATGTTAACCTCGATATTGTCATGTAGATATGGTTTATTGATCTTGAGACATTCTAGAAGAACCCAATCTGCCCAAAAGAGTCGAGGTCCTTATAACCTTATAAAATGTTCAAAAAGCACATCAACTTATGGTACACAAACATTTATCCTAAGACATATAAAGCCTGTGTAGTGAGCACAAGTAATACTGATCACTTAGTACATGAAATCTCATATTAACTCATATCAACACAAAAACCCCCCTGTGTAATTTCCTATTTTACACTGACTCATGTTTTCAGTGCGGATAAATAAACGTCTCGCTGTCGCCACTTGTGTATTTCATCCGGCAGCATCGTATCGCTAACCCTCCCCGAGATATCGCACACGTCCCCGAGTCACACGATGACAAATGGAGGCTTCATATTGCTGGAGGAATCCTGTTTACCCAAAAGTGAACTAAAATCTCTACCTCACACCCCGGAGCTCTGTTTGCACAATATCTACCTCTTAACGTATACAATAAAATATCATTATTTATTTTTCACTGCACAACATGGTGCTACTCGCCTCACACCGCCAGGGTCCGGGTTCGATTCCCGTCTCGGCCATGTGTGTGTGTGGAGTTTGCATGTTCTCCCCGTGCCTCAGGGGGTTTTTCTCCGGTTTCCTCCCGGTCCAAAAACATGCACGGTAGGTTGATTGGCACCTTGGAAAATCGTCCCTAGTGTATGAATGTGTGTGTGTGCGTCCAGGGTGTATTCTGCCTTAATGCCCATAGACGCCTGAGATAGGCACAGACTCCCCGTGACCCGAGGGAAGATCGGATAAAGCGGTAGAAGATGAATGAATGAATGAATGAACATGGTGCTACTGTAAAGTGTTTGCCTTGTCTTCCTTTGTTTTGTTTGTTTTTTGCACATGTGCACTTTTCCTTGTTAGTTTTTCTATTTTAGGTTCGAATTATATCCTGTATCTTGTTAAACACATGTTGTCTATTAGAGTACCTTGGTCCTGGGAAGTGTTGTTTCGTTTCACTGCATATTACACTGAAATGACCATATAAGCCCACTACTCCATGTTCATATCGCTCCTCACTCCTCCTGTGGTCATTTTATTACCCTCTGGACGAGCTTTATTACCGATGAGACGTGTAAAACAGTTTATGACACCCCCTTCCCAAATCCGCCAGATAAACGAATCCAATCCTACTGCGTCCTGCTGAGATGCCACTGAAAAGGCGACAGAATGTCACGTATTCCCCGCTTCATTACTTTCAGGTCAGTGGACAAACGAATACGTGTGTTTGTTCGCTGCAGCACGTGACGATCTACGATATACGCGTCGATAGATCTTTCCCGATGACGATGTAATGTGACCCGGTGCACGAAAAGTGACACGACGCGGTGACACGTCTATTCAAGCGTCTGTAAAATGGCCTGTTTATTTATTCAGCTGTCAAGAGCGCGGAGAGTGTAAACAGTGGTATCAGATAGAGCTGTTGCTGGACGCTCGTTTGTTCCCGGGAGGGCGCGTAGAGTTGTTCAAGTCCCAGAAAAGCTATGAGACGCACTTCTGTGTTCTGTGTTACAATGAACAGAGGGAGAGGAGGGCTGAGGCTTAACTACTGCAGCCATTTACAAAGCAGACTGGAAAAATGCCTCTCGCTGAGGGAGAGAGAGAGAGGAGAGGGAGAGGGAGAGGGAGCAAAATCCTGCAATAATGTGGCTGGACCAGGGCAATAAAGGTGTGACGCTGTTGCTTTCCAGTGTATCTGGGTGACACTCTTGTTTTAATATACATCTTATAACTAGGCCTTATAACCTGTTGTGTCAAAATAAAGGAATCTGTTTCTCTGAATGCTCACCATATTCGCGTATTTACATTAAGCGAAACGGCTCCGAGGCAACAATCCTCATAACTGCTTATCCATTTTGTGTACACACCTGAACACGAGTCGCCATTTCTCACTTTCCATCAGCATGACCCAACTTTGCTTAGCAATAACGTAACCCAACCTCCAAATGACGACATGACTGATGTATGATGACTCGGCATCATCTCTCCGACCTCCTTTATCGATGACCGTGATAATAGGCTCCTTCCCGCGGCGAAGGAAAAACACGCGGCTATTTTAAGATCCCTTGCGTCGCTGCGTAGGGTTGACGCCAAGGCTGCGTCCAAATAAGGCTCCGAGTGAAGGAAAGCGAGGGCGCGCTCGACCGGCGTCCCGAGGGTCTCCGACTTGCGATGAAGGTCAAATGTGGCGCTCTGTGCTCCGGCTCAAGACCATCAGATTAATTTGGTTTGCAAACCAAAAAAAAAAAAAAAAAAAGGATGAATGCCGCTCGAACTGTGTCGCACTAAATCTTACAGTGCAGTGAGAATTCGTTTTAACCGTGATTTGTTGTGACGGTGGAGAGTTTTTAAGGGAGGAAAATAAGAGTAAACCATGTGATTCCAGAGACGTAGAAATACTCTGCTTTCTAACATAACACTACTCGATCTCGATCTGACTCGAAACTGTATTTACCAGTCTATTTAAGTGTATTTCCTGGTCCACATGCGTTCGACAAACATCAATCAGCGATATATTACCAAGCACATTCATGAGGGTGTTTATTAACTTTTAGCCACGCCCACAAAACTCTGTAAAAATAAATAAATAAAAAAAAGTTCACAAGTGCTGAAAGGGCGCCTCTTAAACTCAGCATGTGCTAAATCTTCCAATAATGCAGCTCGGCCACTTCCGAGCAATAGACACACACACACACACCCTAGGTGACACCAATATTCTACCTCTAATGGGAGGAGCAGAGTCACAGTAACGTAATGCATTAGCAATCTGCGTTTCCAAATTAGAGATACTGTATTTCCATAAACACTGTACTACAAATTTACATGAGGCTTGTGTGCCAGCTAGTGTGTGGCTAAAAATAATGACAAAAAGCAACTCAGGAAACGGGTTAAATAAATACTACAATGTGAAAAGGGACACGCCGTAACCCAATAATAAAACGGGACACCGTAAAACGTTAATGAAATTGAGAGAGCGGCGTAATATATTATCGGGTCGAACGATTCCTTCGATCGTAAAACTTGTTTTGGTCGTAAATTTAGCCTACAAAAAAAAAAAAAGTTATATTGTTATATATCAAGAACATTCCTCGTGCCAAGACACTACGTAAGCGCCGTTTGATGAATGTGAATTCCTCTCGGAACAGATTGGTTAGAATGATGAAAACAAACAGCCATCTGATCCAGGAAAAACAAACAAACAAACACGCTGACATACTGATAAATAAGAGTTCCTAACGTATAAAGTCATGTAAAAGTATTGGATTTTTAATATCACGTGTCAACATTTTATACCAACATGACACCCTGACCACCTACAATAGTATAATATAATTTAGGTATGAATTAGACAGAGAAAATACCAGACTGCTGGATGACGTAACCCCTTACTCAGCATGACAAACTATGATTAAAAAGTAATGAACCAGTAGAGGAGTGTGCGTATGTATGTGTGTGTGTGTATACTCATGTGTCTCTCGTATACAAAAACACACACACACACACACACACACACACACACACACACACACATATATATATATATAAAACACTTTGGAATCGGATGCAAGGTGTGTCCTCTGGAATTCGTACCTTACAATACGAGCAATGAGGAAAACTTGAATCAGGACACATTATCCAGGATTTCCCATTTGCTCTTTTTTCGATCAGGGTTTGATTGTTTAGAAGTCAATACCAAAAAATGAAAGAATGTAAGAATAAATACTAATATCTGCCATTAACACACATTCAACTGATCCAATACCCATCATCCAACTACGGGATAAACATTTTTTAAATCCTTTATGTACAAAATACCTTCTGCATCCGTCATGATGGCATAAGCGGAAAAACAACAACTGTGCAATTCAGTGTTGTAATGAATAAATCAACACCTTATTTGTCATATCAGTCCTTATTTTATTTTGTAATCGGTTTCTGTGCAGGTAGATTATTTATTTTTATTTATTTATTAAACCCCCCCCCTTCCTCCCATGACAACGCACTTTCCATCACCGCATCAATAAAGAACATCTATCTGGCCATGTACCACCGACTGCGCAACTCTGTGTATAAAAGACGTGCGTACTGTATAAACCTGATATGTTCACACAGCTGTGCGAACAGCTAGACACGGTCAGAAACTAAAAATATATTCCTCCTGAGGCAAGAACGTCAGAGTTCATATAATCAAAGGTCAAGACTAAAATATTAAAGTATTATTCTGGTAAATAAAGGAGTACGAGTGCTGACACGTCAATCCCTCCGTCTAATAAAACGGATTGGGGGAGGGGGGGGGGGCAGATCAGGCTTTAATAACATCAAAAGTACTAACAATAGGAGCTATGGTAATAAACATCAACATTAACTGCACGCCAATGTCACCAAAAATGTCAAATGATACCTCAGTGCTTCTAACTAATCGTTTACGCACTGACGACACACGTCACTTATGTCTAGTTATAACAAACCCTGACTGACTGCACTGTTTTACACGTTCTCACCATTTAATTTATCCTATATTTAATATTCTTCTACACTTTGTTGCTTGTACTTTTGTTGTATGGCTGCTGTGACATGAGAATTTCCCTTTTTCTTTAAAGGAATAAAGTGCTCTTCATTTCTCAGTACTTGTTATAACACCACCAAACATCTGTATTAGCTATTATCAATCCTAATGGCCAATTAATAATGTTAATGCTCTCATCACCTGTTATAAAAACCTTTTAACCTGCTATAATTACTGTAGGAAACATTTACACCAGTAATAATAAACAAATCTTTTGTTATAACACAGTTATAATAGCACCCAATGTTTTTAATAGTTACAACACCTTCCCCAACCAACTCTGTACCAACATATCGATCCTTATTATCAGTTATAACATAGCCGGTCTTCATTAACACCTATAACACTTGTTACAGCAACACTAATCCTTCGTCTATACCTCACTAGATCACTCTCTAAAACTGCAGTCCTAATCCTTTTCCCGATAATCAGACCGTTGTTATAACAACATCAAACCATCTGAATAGTGGAACCGGTTTAAGCCTTACTAGGTAAAACCTACTATTATGAGCACTGGTTATAACAGCAGTCCTTTTCTCCACAAAAGGAAAGCGAGTCCTAGGATCGATTCCCTGCCAAAGCACAACAGTGTTTTAGGAAGTGGTAGGCTCGGTGGTTAAAGCTTTGGCTTTATTAAATGGAAGGTCAGTGGTATTGTAATGTTGCCACTGTTGGGCCCTTGATGAAGGCCCCTAACACTCTTGGTCCCTAAGATCTTCTGGGATATACTGAGAAAGTTCTGTAAGGAATATACACCAAATAAAAAACCTTTTCCTTTTCACATATATTATGATCCATATCAAGTGGAATTCCTTGGCAAGTAAATCCGCTTTTAATCACACAGATTGTTAATGCAGATGTGTAAATAAATAAATAAAAATCATTTTTTTAAAATAATGTTAAAACTAATGTGAAAAGCTGTACAATCTTTTACAGATTTAAAGGCTACACTCTTTGGATTAAATACAGCATGTTAGGTTTGTTTTTGTTTGTTTGTCTTTTATTACAACGTAGCTATTTTACTCCTTTTTCCAGTCGCTCCATGACAAATACACAACCCCTCCCTAACAATAAATACACAATGCCACGGGCCATAAGGACTATTTTGTGTGTATGTAGTGATATTATATCTATATTTTCTTCGGGTGGGGGGGGGCTGTGATATTTTCGCTCTGTGATATCGGAGCTATAAAAGGTGTGCCCGACATGTTAGCTACTCCTCTTCGCAAAAGCGGCCTCCTGGAGGACACAAAAAACCCTCCATAACACACAAGAAAAACTATTTGTCGTATACAAATATTCCCCTAAGCGCTGCTCAGCTACACCGCTGATTAAACAGATTCCGAAACTCACCTTCTAAAAGCCTGGAGATGAGCGAATCGACATCCAGTTCCCCCTCCGCCATATTTGAAGGGTGTTCGCGACAGAACAGGGACGCGCGCACACGCACAATGAGAGCGAGCGAGACGGGGAGAGGGAGGGAGGGAGGAAACACGTGCGCGCGCCGGACGCGGGCCAACACGGGAGCGCGCACGCAGCAGGGCGGAAAGGCAGTGTCCGGGCTACGCCTGCGTTCCGGGAGACGCTTTTGCGTTAAAAAAAAAAAAAAAAAACACAATGTGTATAAATATATGCGTAGTTGAATTCTGTGTGTATAATTGTGTGTTGCGTCCTCTGTTCAGGGGTGGGGGGGGGGGGGGGGGGGCATTCTCATTAGAAGTGACGCCGGATGACGTCATAGACTCGGTTGCATATTTGTTGCATGATCATGTGTTCATGCGTACGGAAGATTTTTTTTTATAATACACCAGTCTTATTACTTGTCCGAATGAACTATAAACTGGTTATTAAATAGGCATTACCCAGTTATTAACTATAAAGCTTGAAAGGATCCAGATGGAGAAACCTTTCATCGATTATAATAAATGACTGATGCGCCACCCAGACGAGAATGCTTTGGAATGATGTCCAGTGTTGCCGTTTTTATTGTTATATTATTATTATTTATTATTTTACTATTATTATTTATAATTTTTTTTTTGTAAAATAATGTACAAAATAGCATAAATAAATACATATAATAGCATATATATAAATGAATTGTCTACATCATATATTTATTTATATAAAACAATTATGATTAGTGGGGGCATATTGGTTAAACAGTTATGGCGTAGTGGTTAGCACGTTCGCCTCACACCGACCAGGATCCGGGTTCGATTCCCGTCTCGGCCATGTGTGTGTGGAGTTTGCATGTTCTCCCCGTGCCTCAGGGGGTTTTTCTCCGGGTTCTCCGGTTTCCTCCCGGTCCAAAAACATGCACGATAGGTTGATTGGCACCTTGGAAAATTGTCCCTAGTGTATGAATGTGTGTGTGAATGTGTGTGTGTGTGTGTGTGTCCCTGCGATGGGTTGGCATTCCATCCATGGTGTATCCTGCCTTAATGCCCATAGACGCCTGAGATAGGCACAGGCTCCCCGTGACCCGAGGGAAGATCGGATATAGTGGTAGAAGATGAATGAATGAATGAATGATTAGTAATCTGGTGACGGAATTGTTGTATAGGTATTTTAAAGGAACAATGATGACCAGTGAATGTTGGAGAACAGTGTAATTTGTTATTATGATTATCAGCGTCTGCTTGGTGGAAACGACGGTGATTGGTGATTGGGCAACAGTTAACAATGGCAGTGGCAGAAAATTGTCATTAATTAATGGTCATTTGGTGGGAACGACGGTGGTTTATAGGTCAAATCAGTGGCACTCAGTAAATGTAATATATATTGTTATAAATATAATTTTAAAATGTATGTTTAAATGTATTAGTCATATTTATTACAGAATTGTCAGGTTAAAGCTTTATCTGTACATTTTCTTCTGAAACATTTCATATATTTCTGTCATCACACAGAATGTTTCATATCTTTGCCAGCCTTTTGTTTTACTCTCCCTGAAGTTAATAATATAAAAACAATGATTTTATATGAAATGGTAGACAGAATTAAATATTTATTTTTGTTATGAAGTCTTGGTTTGAAAAATGAAATTAATATAAACTTAATAGATCAAATGAATATATAAAAAAAGTGATGAAAGATTTTGAAATTCCAACAGCAAACAAGAGTTGAGTAACTACTGTAAAGTGAACTGTAAAGTTATAAATGTTTGGAAATGATTTAGTTGGAAATATCCATTAGAAACTTGAAAGCAATCAAATGTAAACGCTTTGCATTTATAAAGTAAATGAAAAGTTACACTACTTATTACATTTTGAATATTTTGTAATCCGTAATCTATTACATTTCCGGAGTAAACTTCTCAACACTGTCAGAATCGGATAATAAATCAAATGGAAATATTATAAGTTATGTATTGAGTTGTATAAGAAAAGCATTTATTACAAATAAAGCCAGTGAATAAACTTATCAAAATATGATGCATCTTTCTCTTGCCCATGCTGAACGCTATTCGGCCACTAGGTGGAGCTATACAAACTGAAGTGATCAGGGGTTTGCATTCCATTTCAGGGCCTGTAACTGTAACACAGTAACATTACATTCAGTCTCATCTCAAACTCAAATGTTAACTAACATTATTAGTTTGTGCATTACGATGATAAATAACGAGGAAAATAATAAAACAGCCCTCAATGTCTCCAGGTTTCCTCCTTCTCAGTGTAAAAGATGGGAAAATGGGTGTAACTTGATTCATTTGCTTCCTGAGTCACATGCTTGTTCCTCGAAGTCGCTTCTTCTTATCGTTTTTCACATTGCTGTTTCCTTTTCCTGTCTTTCTTGAAATATAATCTGCATATGTGATCATATCTTACCTTTTAAAGCTGTAACGCTCCATTTCCAAGCAACATCGTTGGACCTGAACCCGAGTCGAATCCTGGTAGATGCTTAAAGTGCATTTCGTTGCCGTGTTCCTGTATTATGCATTTACATTTACATTAACAGCATTTCGCAGACGCCCTTATCCAGAGCAATGTGCAAAAAGTGCTAGAAGTCTAGAATAAATTGTTGAGGGTATTTTTTGTTGTTGTGTTTTTGTTTTTTTTTTTTTCTCCTGGACAGTGAGAAGGAAGAAGTGTTGGGTTAAGTGTAGTTACAAGAGAGTCTTCAGTCATCTCTTAAAGATAGCCAGTGACTCTGCTGTTCACACAGCCAGGGGAAGTTCATTCCACCACCTCAGGGCCAGAACAGAGAAGAGCCTTGAGCTGATCTTACCTCTTTCCCTGAGAGATGGTGGAACCAGGCATCACTGCTCTCCTGGTTCCACCTTCTCTCAATGCAACGTCAATACATGTCTGTCTGTCTGTCTGTCTGTCTGTCCTCATTTTCCTTTTCCTGTCTATCTACCTTCATCGCTCTCTCTTGATCTTTCTCTGATACATCATTGTTAATTACAGATAAATCTCTCTCTTGCTCTCTCTCTGGATATAACCTATCCTCCTTTCTGTATATTTTTTATGCTCTCTATCTATCTATCTCTATCTCTCTATCTATCTATCTCTATCTCTATCTATCTATCTATCTATCTAGCCTACCTACCTACCTACCTACCTACCTACCTACCATCCATCCCTCCCTCCCTCCCTACCTACCTACCGTCCCTCCCCCTTCTCTCTCTTCTCTCTCTCTATCAGTTTTCCTTTTCCTCAATCTTCCTTTTCCTGTCTATCTTTCTGATACATCATCTGTTCATTACAGATAAATATATCTGTCTACATGACACACTATCTCTCTCTCTTTCTCTCTCTCTCTCTCTCTCTCTCTGTTTCTCTGGAAATAACCTATCCTCCTTTCCATATTTTTTTCTCTCTTTATCCATCCATCCATCCATCCGTCTGTCCGCCCGTCTGTCAGTTTTCCTTTTCTATTCCTGTCTATCTACCTTCTTTGCTCACTTTCAGAATTCTTTCAGTCTTCCTCTCTCTCTTGATATTTCTCTGATACATCATCTGTTCACTATCAATAAATCTATCTGTCTATATGACTCTCTCTCTCTCTCTTGCTGGGTATTACCTATTCTCCTTTCTGAATCTTTTTATTCTCTTTGTTATATATCTATATCTATCCCTATCTATCAGTTTTCCTTTTCCTCAGTCTTCCTCTCTCTCCTGATCTTTCTCTGATACATCATCTGTTCACTACCGATAAATCTATCTGTCTATGTGACTCTCTCTCTCCCTGGATATTACCCATCCTCCTTCTCCCTATCTATCTATCTATCTATCTATCATCTATCTATCTATCTATCTATCTATCTATCTATCTATCTATTTTTTTCCTCTTCCTGTCTATCTACCTTCTTTGCTCACTTTCATTATATATATTTACACACACACACACACACACACACACACACACACACACACACACACACACACAATATATACCATATATATATATATATATATATATATATATATATATATATATATATATATAATGTATATGTGGTGGGATATGTTATTCAGCAAGTGACCATTTTGTAAAAGAATTCAATGCTCCATGGGTCGGCACTGTTTAGACAATAACAGGAGGCCCACATATAATATGTGTGTGTGTTTTCTTTCATGTGTTTCAGGTTTCCTCCTCTGAACGCACCACGGTGATGTCGGCTTTTGTGGTTTGGTTTCATCACGGGCTCTTGTTTCCTTAAGGCTTGCGAACCACGTCACTTCCGCTTTGTCAGTGGGCGGATCGCGAAAAGTTACTTTCGTCTCGAGTGAAGAAGCGAGGAAGCGCAAAAAAACCCGTCCCAGAGACTTGTGCAGAACGGGCCGCCTGCGCCGCTCCCCCGGTCTTCACACGCTTTTAACAGCGAACGTTGGAGCCGAAATGGCTGGTAAGTTGCGCTGAGAAACGCGTTCCGTGTGCGTGTGTGTGTGTGTGTGTGTGTGTTGAGTGAAGTTGTTGTTTTTGTCCACCAGTGGGGGGAAGCCCCCAAACGTCAACGCTTTCCACTCAGTCAAAGCCTGCTGCCCGAAACCGAGGCTGTATCCCAAATGACTCTCATTTCACTACGTAGATGCACTTATAACAGAGTTCCACACCTTTACCTAGTGTACTCAGTGTCCAAACTTTAGTCATTTGGGTTGCGGCCCTGGTTCTGCCTTGTCTTGTCGGAAGTAGTACAAACTTCAACAGAATGAACAATAATGCTAATTAAAGGTTTGTTTTCCACAAGTTAGCTGGATTATTATTAATATTATTATTGTTATTGTATTTGCGTTAATAATTGTATGTTTTAAGCAAAATAGGCGCTCTTTTACGCTTCGTTGTTTTATGTAAAATTTGTTTGTTTATCACATCCACAACAATCTCATAAAATACACATTTTTCAGCTTTGAATCATAAAAAACAAATAAACACTCCACTACGGTTGTCACCCCTGGTATAACCCACTCCTCACGTTGTATTTCTTCATACTCTTGGTGGTCCAGTAAACGGATATGACGTAGGAGGGCTTCCAACTAGCTTCGTGTCTGTCGTAAGGTCATCAGCGCATGCGTGGTGCAGTTGAGCCTGGAGACGCACCATGGTGATGGTATTGATGGTGTCTGTCGTCCAGTCAATAAAAGATAAGTGCATGTGAAGTGCAATCCGAGAGCGTAAAAATCCCCACAACGTGGTCAAGTCCACACATCTGCCGGTGCCTCGGATGCTGTCAAATCACAGAGCACTAAAGCATAAGATGATCTGGTCACAGAGTGCTAAAAGCTTACTTTATCGTCCAATCACAGAGCATTAACAGCCTTGTGTATATCGCCCAATCACAGAGCGCTAACAGCCTTCTGTATATGTCCAATCACAGAGCACTAACAGCCTTGTGTATATCGCCCAATCACAGAGCACTAACAGCCTTGTGTATATTGTCCAATCACAGAGCACTAAAGCATAAGATGATCTGGTCACAGAGTGCTAAAAGCTTACTTTATCGTCCAATCACAGAGCATTAACAGCCTTGTGTATATCGCCCAATCACAGAGCGCTAACAGCCTTCTGTATATGTCCAATCACAGAGCACTAACAGCCTTGTGTAAGATGATCGCCTGGTCACAGAGTACTAAAAGCTTACTTTATCGTCCAATCACAGCACTAACAGCCTTGTGTATATCGCCCAATCACAGAGCACTAACAGCCTTGTGTATATCGCCCAATCACAGAGCACTAACAGCCTTGTGTATATCGCCCAATCACAGAGCACTAACAGCCTTGTGTATATCGCCCAATCACAGAGCACTCACAGAGCACTAACAGCCTTGTGTATATCGCCCAATCACAGAGCACTAACAGCCTTGTGTATATCGCCCAGTCACAGAGCTCTTCTGGCGGACCTTCCGGCGCCTCTAATCTGCCAGGACCTTTATATGATAATCTGAACATCCGTTTGCAAGTTAGGCTACAGGAAGCTCTCAAAAGTGTGGCTATGTTTTGTAAAAACCAAAGACAAAGCTAAGTGTAATTATTGTAATAAGCTAATAATGTTGCAAGGAAGGTGTCAGGACCAACATGACCGAGCATCTGTGGTTGGTTCCCCAATTGGAAACGAAAATGGGAATCGATAAGAATCGAATTCGTTAAGCGGAATAAAATGATTCCCGGCCCTAGCGTTAACCCAATTTAAAATTCTAAAATTGTGATGTGTGTTTTGAAAAATGTGGTTTTTAACCAGCTGTGATATTTTAACCATTTAATCACTGAACATGGAAGAAGAAGGAACAATGTATAAACTCATTAATATACAGATGACGAGCCTCACGTCTAGCAATGGTCCAGTTCGTATGAACGTTTGATTTGCTGCAATCTAAACATCCGTTTGCAAGTTGGACTACAGGAAGCTTTCAAAAGTGCATTTCAAAAGTGAAATGCAAGATGTTAAATTATCCTTCTGGGTTGAATTCTGCTCATAGCCATGCGGTTCATCAACAAGGTGCAGAAACGCTGCTCACTGAATGTTTCTTCTCACCTTTCTATTTCAATTCTAGAGACACATCAAAGACTCAAAAGACTTAACACTTTCCTGAAAAACTAACACTAGCCGGTCTGGGTCCTAATGCACTCAATTCTGATGTCTGATTTGAACATTAACTAATCCTTTTTGGATGATATATGATGATATATTTTGGAAACCCAAACATGTTCCAGCATGGCAATGCCCCCGTGCACAAATCCAGCTCCACGATGTCATGGTTTGGAGAGGAAGATCTTTAATGGCCTGCTATAGAGCTCTAATCTCGGCCCTAGCGGACACCTTTTGAATGCATTGGAGCTGGTGTGATCATTATTATGTATAAACGTGGAATGTGATGCTCAAAAAGCACATGTTGTACTTATGAAAAGTGTCTGCAAAATATAAAAGTAAATACATAGTAAGTGACCCTTTTACATTTAGCTAGAAATAGTTTTAGCCGAAATATACAATAGATAAATCCTAAACCAAATCCTTGTCATCCTTGTAAAATGATGACCAATGATTGTCTCTAAAATCCTTGCTTTTCTTTAATTTGTTCCTATCACCTTTTATTTTCAGAAATGTTTAACTGGGGACAGCCCACTGTGCAGCAAGGTAAGATCTATGGATTTGTTTATTTACTAGAATATCTCTTGGACAAATACGCCTCTGATACAGATTTGTAAAGTATCATTAACTATTGTGTGTGTGTATGTATATGCATGTGTATATGTATGTGTGTGTGTGTGTATGTATATGTGTGTGTATGTATGTGTGTGTGTGTGTGTGTGTATGTATATACTATATATATCTATATATCTCTCTCTCTCTCTCTCTATCTCTATCTATATATCTATATACTATATATATTCTATATATATATCTAGGTTGTAAAGCCTTTTATAAGCCATAGGATTACTGTTGCACTAGATTGAAAAGTGCTACCTATACAATGAAAAGGGCCTTTTTGTTTTCGAGGACTTGAGGTCCGGCATCCTGAAATATAAAGCTTAACTGTGTGTGCATGAACAGCTTTCAGGCTTGCACACAGCAAAAGCATGCATAGCATGCAAGCGAGGACACGCCCACGTACAAGCGATTGCCGATATGGTTATATAATACAGTCATCATAAAAACCCGAGACATTCGGTGTCGATCTTTTGTCACGTTTCTCTTTTGTCAACATCACCGTATGGACACATGCGTAATAATTGCAGATCGATTTATAATTACATTGTTGACTTGAACTAATGAAGCTTGTACAAACATTAATACAGACAGTAAAATTGTATCCTTCGCTTACTGCATACTGCATAAATGTAAGGTTTTCTAAATGTCTTCTCCGTCCAGGTGCGCCGTACATCGAGATCATCGAGCAGCCCAAGGCGAGAGGGATGCGCTTTCGCTACAAATGCGAAGGGAGATCAGCAGGCAGCATTCCCGGGGAAAAGAGCAACGATTCCACCAAAACTCACCCAGCCATCAAGGTGCGTCCCACTCTGAGGCCTTCCCAGAAATCACGAGGGACACGCCCTTCCCGTAACCCTCGCATTGTTGTTGGGACACCGATCCCATTCAGGTCTCACCACTTTCAAGGCGTTATTGTTATAATCTCACGTGCATTCGTTACTTAATACAATTGTCGCTATGGTTACAGCACCAGGCGATAGACGAGAGAGAGAGGCATGCGAGCTCCGTTTGCAGGCAGTAAGCCTTGCATTCGTTAATGAGATCGGCCTTTATGGATTTCAATCAACATCCCAGAATATAAAACGTATTGTTAAAGAATGCCAGCTGTTAGTGTATGAAAATACACACAAACACACACACACACACACACACACACATTCATACACTAGGGACAATTTTCCAAGATGCCAATCAACCTACCGTGCATGTTTTTGGACCGGGGAGGAAACCGGAGAACCCGGAGAAAAACCCCCTGAGGCACTGGGAGAACATGCAAACTCCACACACACATGACAGAGACGGGAATCGAACCCCGACCCAGGCGGTGCGAGGCGAACGTGCTAACCACTAAGCCAGCGTGCCCTCTGTAAAAGCTAATTACGCCACATAATCTAGTAATAACTAGTAATAGCATCATTCATAAGGCATGCTGCTTTTCCAGCCCGTGTCTTCATTTATTCTCTGCAAGGCTTTTTGGCGCGCTGTTTTGCGAAAGATAAATAGAGCGAAACATATCTGATGATGACCGACACTAACTGGGCTTGTGGACGGTCCACAGCTTTAGAGCTGTCCATGTGTAAAGCGTGAAAACACTTAAAGTGTCAAATAATACTGAACGAATATTGCGAATCGTTAACGGATCGCCGCGCGGGGAGCAGATGGACCCTAGGATGCAACGCAGACACAAGTCATATCATGTCATAATGTTAACGTTATGAGCGCTGAAGTGAATATCGTTTGATTATCTCATCACGGCGTGGGATTTATTAGGCAGCAAGTGGACAGTTTGGCGGTGTGAAAACGGGCGAGCGTAAGGATTTGTGCGAGTTGGACACATTTCCATGGCTAGATGACCGGCGCCGAGCATCTTTCCGGGCGTTTTCAGGCGTAAATGGTCAGGATCTATCAAAGGTGGTCCAAGGAAGGGGACAGTGGAGAACCCGGTGACGGGGAAATGGGAGCCCACGGCTCACTGATGCATATGGAGAGGAGAGCCTGGCCCTAGCGCTGAAGAAGTTAATACTCGCTGACTCAGCAAAATCTACCGTAGCTCAAATTGCTGAGGAAGATAATACTCGCTGACTCGGCTAAAACGGAAGCAACGCAATATTTGGAACGCTGTCAAAATGCTATGCCTGATTGGTGAAGCAACGTTTTACGCAATAACATAAGAGAAATAAAGCAATAAGGCGACACGGAGGACAAATTTGGTTATATATTGATTGATTGTTGATTGAAGTAAACTTTTCCTAAGTCTATACAGAAGCTTATATGTATGATATTTCCTTTATATCTTTTTCCTTTATGTCCTATTCTATTCAAAGGCTGCACGTGAGACAATCAGGAAGGCTTGATGTCAATAGGGATGGCGAAAGACTGCCCGTTTCCTGCTCCACTGTGTTTGCTTTAGCGCGTGTTTGTAGTGATTTTTCCTTGAAACTTTATTGCTGCTGGACTTAGACATGCGTTCGACTTTGCCCCCTGTTAAATTGAACTTCCTCTCTGAACGAGCCCTTCATCCCGCCATCATTTGAAGAATGTGTAACAGGCACACAAGTTTCTGTGCTTCGGTCCGAGTCTTAAAGTGGAAGGGGGAGGAAACAGTATCCGATCCTCTGCTGATTTTGCACCCCCCCCGCCCCCCCAAACAAACAAATAAATAATGGTATATTTGAATGGTGAGACGTAATAACAACAACAAAAAAGTCCAGAAAACTGCATTTTAATGAAGGAAATAAGTATTTGACCCCTTCACAAAACACTGTCTCTCACTGTTCAGTGGGCAGTTCAGTTTTTGCCCCGCCCCCTTTGTTTTTTTTGGACCGAGCAGAGACTTGGAAATTCTGCTGCATGGCTCACACACACACACACACACACACACACACACACACACACTCGCGGTCCACTCGACTGTTCCGGCAGTTCGTATTTCTTGCGTCGTTATCCGCTGATCATCTCGAGAGAAGCTGCAGTTAGGAGTGGGCGACTGCGAAAGCAAGTTACGGTTATTCAAAACGACACGCACATAAAATAAAGAAATCAAAGTAGCTGTCTGAGCTTTTTCAGCATTGAGGAATTGTTCCAATCACTGGTTTGGTCAGATGTAACAATTATAATTAAAGTCTTGCGTATCGTTTTTTCCATGCTTGGAAACTTTAGAAATGATAACGTTTAATTAAAGGGAACGACTGTATTTTTCAGTGTATTTATTTATTTATTTATTTATTTATTTATTTTTGTTTCCTCCATTTCACGTCGGCGCCAGAATAGTTTCCACGTTTGAAGGGTGTCGAGCTCGGCGTTAAATCTCATTCTCGAGAATCAGATCGCAGTTAAGTCACGGTCTGCTGTGTGTGGATTGTTACAGGTGCACAATTACAGCGGCCCAATCAGAGTGAGGATCTCTCTGGTTACCAAGAACCAGCCGTACAAGCCCCACCCACACGAGCTGGTTGGAAAAGATTGTAAACACGGTTACTACGAAGCTGACCTGCCCGAGAGACGAGTTCACAGGTGTGTGTGTGTGTGTGTGTGTCGGTGTGTGTTTTGTCTAACTTTATTACTTGCAGTTTACATTAGAATTTCGAGACATGTAGTGGCACGATTGAACAGATAAGCGCGGTTTTCTCAAGTAAGGTTATTTCCTGGATTAAAAAAAATTGTGAATGAACAGTATTTGTTACACACTGCTTATATTTCGCAATCTTTATAGTCGGGGTTTGAAAGAAATGACCATGGTGTGTAAAAATACTATATAATTTGACATGTTTAATTATAACGTCTACACTATTATAATGTAGGTTTCATTTTCCAATGGCTATATTACACGATAACTTTTATTATTTAATTTCTATATGATATGTTGGATTCATGCTATAGCTTTTGTTCTATCGTATGTATATTAAATCCAGAATGTACGTTTTAATATTCCTGCTATTGAGTCTGTCGAGTCCTCCAAGGCCTCCCCCTGTACCCATTTTGCTTTTACTTTCGCCTTTGCCCTCATGCCGCCTCTTATACGGCATTTGCGTTCTTGTGCCACTCTCTCTTTTCTCTGTCTCACTCTCAGTTTCCAGAATCTCGGTATTCAGTGCGTGAAGAAAAAGGATGTGGCCGAAGCTGTTTCCTGTCGCCTGCAGACACAGAACAACCCTTTTAACAGTGAGACACAAGTGCCTTTTCTCTCTCTCTCTCTCGCGCTCTCTCCCACACACACACACACAGAAAAAAAGCTTCCAAGTGTGAGTCATACAACCCGCATTATTTCCCCACATCGTATATAGATCGTCATCACAACCACTAACAATCGCATAAACAAGATTTGTTTCATGTTTATAAACGGGTGCTTTTCAGAAACGTGTATGAATATCATTTGGGAGAGTTATTGTCACATTTTGTTTGTGTTTATCCATTCATTCATTCTTCTACCGCTATATCCGATCTTCCCTCGGGTCACGGGGAGTCTGTGCCTATCTCAGGCGTCTATGGGTATTAAGGCAGGATACACCCTGGATGGAATGCCAACCCATCGCAGGGCACACACACACACACACACACACATTCACACACTAGGGACAATTTTCCAAGGTGCCAATCAACCTACAGTGCATGCTTTTGGACACGGGAGGAAACCGGAGAAAAACCCCCTGAGGCACGGGGAGAACATGGCCGAGACAGGAATCGAACCCGGACCCTGGCGGTGTGAGGCGAACGTGCTAACCACTAAGCCACTGTGCCCCCCCCCCCCCATTCGCAATAAAATAATAAAATTAATAATACAATGATTTTAACAAATGTATGTTTTAATTTTATTTTAATGAAATTCAGTTAACTGCTTCAGTTAAAGCAACAAAAAACAAAGAAAGGGCACCCTATAAAGTCACCCTATAAAGGACACATTAGCACGTGACCTTGATGTTGCCTTTGTCCTGAGGGCGGGAAATCACTTTTACTTTCAGGCCACTTTAAAGACAGTTAAATGCTACTCGGTCTCGTGGCGCAGCGCAGTGGCTGTGCTGCATTACTGAAATTAGAACGCACTCTTTATTGACGAACGACCATCATTTTTAGCTCGATATGAACGTTCCATTACAGAGCTGTGATCAACATGGCGAAGCACGTTTTAATTTTTTAGGAAAGCATTTGCATATAAATGTCTCTGTCTATAAACCTGTGTTGAAATCTGCATTTGCACCACTTATAGACTATTTCGGCTATTTATTCTCACTTATTGTTGCATTGCACCTTTAAAGGAGTCAATTCCTGGTGATTTTCAGGTAAGCACGACTTTTTTGACGGATTATTAAAAACCAGGAGTCTTTTAACATCCGTCCTCTGTTTATTTATACAGAGATAATCAGGTTTAAAGGTAATTAATAAGCAAATTAACTGAGTTCTATTACTGTGCAGTGTATGAGGCGGGTATAGTGTAACATCTTGTAAAAGGAAGATATTTGCGCTTTATTCATTTATTTATTTATTTATTTTCATCCGTCGCTGGTTTTCACATCCTTCCACTCGCTGAGCTGCTTTCAAAACGGTTAAACCAGGGTTGCCAGGTCTTTGCAAGTCTTCCAGCAAATATAATTTAATTATTGAGGAGACAAAGGGGCACGGTGGCTTAGTGGTTAGCACGTTCGCCTCACACCGCCAGTGCCCGGGTTCGAGTCCCGTCTCAGCCATGTGTGTGTGGAGTTTGCATGTTCTCCCCGTGCCTCAGGGGTTTTTCTCCGGGTTCTCGGGTTTCCCCCCGGTCCAAAAACATGCACGGTAGGTTGATTGGCACCTTGGAAAATTGTCCCTAGTGTATGAATGTGTGTGTGAATGTGAGCGTGTATGTGTCCTGTGATGGATTGGCATTCCACCCAGGGTGTGTCCAGCCTTAATGCCCATAGATAGGCACAGACTCCCCGTGACCTGAGGCAAGATCAGATATAGCGGTAGAATATGAATGAATGAATTGAGGAAACAATATGAGTTTTGCTGCCTCATTTGCTTGATTTCATAAAAAAAAAGTTTTATTTATTTATTTTTGAATCTCTTGATTTTCTTCCTCTTGACCTAATTTACAGGGGAAGATGCATGTTATAAAGTGCTTGCGTTCACACTCCCCGTCTGACTTTTTTCCTGTTGCAGTTCTTGAAGCCAAAGTGTGGGAGGAAGAGTACGACCTGAACGCTGTCCGCCTCTGTTTCCAGGCAACCATCACCCTGGCAACCGGCAAGCTGTATCCCCTGGAGCCTGTCGTCTCTCAGCCCATCTACGACAACAGTGAGTCTGCAGACATATTAAAAAAAAAAAAAACCCACACGCACCAGAGTGAAAATTAGGACGTGTTGATGTAGTATAAAAGAAAAATGCCAAACCAAAAAAATACACACACACACACACACACACACACACACACACAGAGCATACACCTCGTGTGCGTTTCCTTTGCACCGTCCCTAAATGAGACATGGGCCAGGAATGAGTGATTTACACTCTTCTCACTATCTTATTAACCCTAAACCCCCCCACCTCTGTCTTCATGTTCCTTCTATCCAGGAGCTCCGAACACTGCCGAGCTAAAGATCTGCCGGGTGAACAAGAACTCTGGCAGCTGTCGGGGCGGAGACGAGATCTTCCTTCTGTGTGACAAAGTGCAAAAAGGTGTGTGTGTGTGTGTGTGTTTATTAGTCGCCTTAGACAGAACCCTTTACACATTCGGTTTCTCCGTAAGCCAGGAAACGGGCCACAAGCAAGCATTAAGCTAAACCAGTCACGGAAAACCTGAGTCATAACTTTGTTTGGATCCGTGGGTACGAGTTGAGAATGGACTTTAATGTTTTACAATTTGGTGTCATTTTCTTTTTTTTTATTACAGTCCAAATCGCTCTCTGTAGTTCTTGATCTGCTCAGTAATTTAATTCTAGTAACAACCATCCTAGTATTATCCTCACTGACAGGTCTGAAGCCTAATCTGTCAAATCTTGTTATTGTTGTTGTTGTTATTATTATTATTATAGTAAACAGGTGACTTAATGAATTAACCCAGGAAATGACCAGACTGAGTAGATAGGCTAACACAAAAGCTGCTGCTGCTGTTGTTGTTGTTGTTGTTGTTGTTGTTGTTAATAATATTATTATAATATTTTTAGTAACCCACATAATAGTATTGCCGTGTTTATGGTATGCAGACTAATATCCTAGAAAACACCTCATCTTGTAAACCTACTAAAGTAAACAGGTCAGCAATAATAATAATAAGGTCTTTATCATAGTACTTATAACAATCATTTTCTTGTTGTGGTTGTTTATATAATAGTAATAAAAAAAACAAAAAAACAAACAGACAAACTAAATAGGAATGGATGAGTTGTATAATAAACAAGCTAAACTAGTACCGTTTTATAATTCTGATATACGCGCAAATCGAACCGGGACTTTTATTTTGCAAGTATAAAAATGGATGCTAGAGTGAAATTTTAAGCGATAAGTGTATAATATTTACTATAATATAGTGTGTAGTACTGTGTTTAAAATAAATAGACTTTAATTTGATAAACGGCCAAACATTTGTTGGTATGTTGTCGTAGTGACTAGAGCATGGCATCGGTAATAATACGGTAATAACTCCTTTCCCCCGCAGAGGACATCGAGGTGCGCTTCTTCCGAGACTCTTGGGAAAGCAAAGGCTCGTTCTCTCAGGCCGACGTCCACAGGCAGGTAGCCATAGTGTTCCGCACGCCGGCCTACTGCGACACGAACCTAACCGAGCCCGTGAGGGTGAAAATGCAGCTCCGCAGGCCATCGGACCGCGAGGTCAGCGAGCCTATGGACTTCCAGTACCTCCCCGCTGACCCAGGTGAACTATGAAGATGTTATGCCGTGTAATGTACTGACAAGGTGACGCATACAAACATATGTATATCTGTGTGTGTATGTTTTCACACAGCACTTTCCTACAGTGTAAAGTAGAGAGTGTACACCTTGTATAACAGTGTAAATACGGTGTCCTCTATAAAAGTGAGTACACCCCCCCCTCTTTCATACTGGTGACTGGAAGTTCAACACGGTTTAATATCCCAGTGTTGTATCCAGAGGTTGTGTTTAGGAAATAGATGTATGAGGAATTGATTATATAGAGAATAAAGACAAGCGTGTCTTGCTCACAGTCAAGCATGGTGGTGGCAGTGTCATGGTCTGGGGCTGCATTAATGCTTCTGACACTGCAGGACCTGCAGTTCAGTGAGGCAACCGTGACGCCAGCATGTACTGTGACGCCGTAGCAATACACGATCCCCTCCCTTCAGGTGTCGGGCCGCAGGGCGACATGACAACGACGCAAAACACACTTCCACGATGATCACCGGGTCGCTAAAGGTAATGGACTTTGGTAATGGACACGGCCAGGCATGTCTCCAGACCTAAAGCCTAGTGAGCATCTGTGGGCCGTCCTCAAACAGAAGATCTCTGTGATGGACATTTCTACAAGCTGTACACATAATGCTTTACATTGCAATGTGTTGTCGCGTGGAAACAGCTAATGAAATGTTTGCAAGAATGTGTGTGTGTGTGTGTGTGTGTGGGGGGGGGGTATTCTCACTCGCTTGAGATACTGTGTACACCGAGAGCCACTGTGCAGTCGAGAAAAACACGTAGCCGTCTAACCAGGGTAATGAAGAACGTGTTAATCAAACCAGGATTAAATGCAGGTTTAATTAGAGCTCTTTGCCTCATTCCTATATTAAGTTGTGATCGTTTTGCATATCCTGAAAATATGAGTGTTTTTTTTTTTTCTGGTTTAAAATAAGATTGAATTCACACACACATATAAGAGTTGTCATCGTGGTATATTAATCGACAGCTAGTTAGATAACTGGCGTTCTAAAGTATTTCCAGTTTTACAGGCCGACTAGCTGCATGTAAAATGCAGTGTGTCTGTTTTTAGTATCGCGTTTGTAAGCTACACCCTGAATTCTTGTGGCTAACCATGTGTTCCAAGTATGCAAACTGTGTTGCTGCGCAGCCTGACTGCTTATCACTGTAGCTCTCACTGCCGCCTTTATTTATTTATTTATTTTTGTTCTTCAGGAAGAAAAACTGATCCGGGGTCAGCTATGAGATTATGAGGTCAAACAGTGTTTCCTGTTACAGTGACTGCGCTTCGTCACGTTCCGAGTCATGACCCAGACATGTTACTCAGCGGTGGATGAATCCAGTTTCAGCCGGATTGATTTGTGGTTAATTGGGTGGCAGGAAGACGCATTATTTCACCATGACAGATTCAGTCACGCAGCCCAAGCATGTTGAGTGCGGCTGCCCGAAGCGTGTAGAACTACAACTCCACCGACCCCTGACTGTAACCAACACAAGTTCCCATAAACACTTGTTTTTCTGGGATGGTGCGAGGGTAGAGATTAGTTTGTTCTGGGATTGTTTTTTTTTCATGCTGGAATGATTCAGTGCCGTCAATGATTCACTCAGACAAAATGACCGGCTTGCACTGATGTGTGGCCTTCATGTCAGTCCAAGTGAACAAGCGTTTGTGTGTTTTAGTTCCAAGTGAAGGGGTGTAGCCCTTGTGTGTCTGTTGCTCCAAGTGAAGGGGTGTGTCTTAGTGCCTGTAAATCTCAGTAAAGGGGTTGTGGCTTCTCTGCCTGGTAAAGTAGAGTGCCTTCCCAGACGTGTCATTTATTTGAAGGGGTGTGGTTTCTGGGCATATCCGTCCCATTGAAGGGGGTGTGGCTGATTTGCTTGTTAATCTAAGTGAAGGGGTGTGGCTTCACTGCTTAATCCACGTGAAGGGGTGTGGCTTCTTTACCGGTTAATCCAAGTCCAGTGGCTTCTCAGCCTTTTAATTTATTTGAAGGGGCGTGGCCTATGTGCCTATCAATTCCAGTGAAGGGGTGTGACTTGTGTGCCTGGAAATCCCAGGGACGGGGTATGACCGCCTCGGTATAAGGGTTGTGTGCTTGATCTAAGTGTGTACTGAATATATATTTAAGAATACATCTTTACTAAACGAGTATTTTTTTCCTGCAGAGGTAATGACGGAGTAAAACTGAACATTTAAACCGGTGAATGAATTCGTTTTGTGTCTTGTGCAGATGAGTACAGACTGATGGAGAAGAGAAAGCGGACAGAAGGAATGTTCCAAAATCTCAAACTAGACAATCTTGTCTCGGGTGAGTTTTTTTTTTCATGTAGTTCACTAATAATAATAAGTAACACCTTTTTTTCACTATTTTTTTTTCCACTATATTATTTAACACAATTCCCCCCCTGCGTTTTAGGTAACATCCCTCAGAGAGCTTTGAATACTGCCAGAAGAACACTTACAGCTTCGAAACCCTCGGCTGCTGTGAGCGCTCCACCAGGTAAACTCCGCCTTTCGCTCTCTCACAAGCAACCTGTTTACTTTTGAAAAACAACAATGATGGAGAGATGGTGTCCATTTCTCCGAATGCTGACGCTATACGTCTCCCTCTAGTGGTGAATCCGGTGCCATGCGTTGGTGCAGCAAAGCCTCCTGCTTTCAGTTCCCCTGCTCCAGGCCGTCTGTTCACCCAGACCAAAGCCGAGCCGGCGCCCTCTAATGCAGACGCGTGGAAGTTTTTCAACAACGTCTCTACAGCCTTGACCCAATCCTTCCGCACGGTCAATCTTTCCGACCTGAACGACTTTTCCTTTCCTACTTTCCCTCTCCCTGTCCCCGATCAATCCGACACAGCCAACGGGCGAGACGGGAGCGCGGTGGCGGTTCAAGAGCTCCCGAGCACGTTCAGCATAAATGACGAAGGCGAGATTCCCGAGTTCCCGAGCTTTAGCGAAGCGCAGACGTCGGACGTGGAGAACATCAACACCGACGAGTTTCGAGCGCTCCTGGGCCAGAGCGGACTTCACGTAGACAGCGCGTCAGCTGCTCCTGTATGTCAAGCCAACGCGGCCGCCGATACCGCCCTGGGTTCCACCGGCGCGGAGCAGGCGAGGAACGTCACCAACGGAACCTGTATGAGTTTCCCACCGAGCATCGTCAGCTTTTTGCAGAGCGAGCAGATCACAGACACCGAGTATCCCGGCACGTACGCCACGACCGTCGCCCTCGACGACATGGACATGCTCACCTCCATGGAAGAAGACCGCCTCATGTCCATTTTTGACGGCAGCAACCAAGTCAGTTTCTTGTCCGGACATCCCACTTAGATATTTGCAGGCATCCTTGTGTTGATAACCCGGGGTGGGAAGGGGGGGGGGGCTGTTTTCATTTCATTCACCAGCTCCACTTTCATTGAACATAATGATGGAGAATCATCCTGCACACTTTACTTCCTTTTACCATATGTGTGTATATATATATATATATATATATATATATATATATATATATATATATATATATATATATATATATATATATATATATATATATATATATATATATATATATATATATATATATATATATATATATATATATATATATATCACACACACACACACACACACACACACACACACACACACACACACACACACCACATGACTGATCATGTGGTTAGTCAATAACACGTATAACAAGAGTGGTATATGATGTGCCTGACATTTGGGGAGTCGATTATTATTATTATTATTATTTTTTTTTTTAACACACAGCAGGAATTCGGATTTGCTCACTCTTTACGTACGTGGACGTAATATTGTGTTATTTTGTATTTAGTTTTTTTTTTTTTTTTTTTTTTTTTTTAAGACAATTGGTAATGTCCCTCGTTTTTGTATACATACAATGGAAATGCATTGAATGTAACAGTGTGTTTTTACATTTAATAAGCAGCGTATCCTCCGAAGGCAGACATTGACATACAGCGCTAGCCTCGTCCCACGATTCGATTAAAGATTTGGAACAATAATTATACTGTTATTGGAGACAGAGAGCGACTCGCGGGAGTCTATAAATGGAGCCAAAGTGATGTTACTTTTACTATTGTATGCGTTTTATCAAATTATTTTTGATCAATTACATAATATATATATATATATATTTTTTTTGTTTTATGATTCTTTCTCATGAAGTGAATAAGGACATCTGAGGAATTGGAGCGCATTATCGAAATGACAAAACGTGCGTACATAGTGAATAAGGGTGATGTGTACATCACAATATGCATCAAGCTATTACGTTATTGGAACATTACACCATATGGACCGTGTGAGGAAGTGCTGGCGCCCTTTCGGAAAACGTGCCGTGTAAGAACACTTGAGGGTGCTGTTGTAGCGAAATGGGGGACGGTTGTAGCCTCCTCGAGGCCGATAGCACAGCAATATGTGTAAAGAATGTTTTTATTCTGTTAATAAATAACGTAGTACTTTTTTGTAAATTGATATTGTAATCGACCCATTCTAACCACTCAGATTTTGTACTCTCAGTGACGCAGCACAGCGTAGTAACACAGTAGTGTAAAAGTAGGTGTTCTCGTTCTCTCAGTATCCAGCCTTTTCTGTTAAATCCTTTGAACCGGATGTTTTGTACATAGGTGGCGATTTTCCAAAGCAAGCAGCATTACAAGTGGGGGGAAATAAAGCGCAAGGAAGAGAGACACGCGGAGATCGGTTTAATTTTCTAACCTGCGTTATAATGTCCATATCGTTCTCTAATGGTGAGAATACGAAAGGGTCGTTTTTGTCATATTATCGCTCAAATACTCCATTACTTTTGTCTTTATGATTACAAGCTGGACTGCAATCCACATATAGCATTTGTAAAGATATGTATGTAGATTTGATACTCTTGCCTGACTGTTTTTTTTTTGTTGTTGTTGATCAAATAGATACTGAAGAGAAATATATTTCCATTAAATATACTAAACCGCTTTTCAGTGTCATTTACAACTGAATGTTGAGACTGGTGGGAGATGTTCTATGGAAAAAGATACGAGTTGACGTCTAACTATTGTGTGTGTGTGTGTGTGTGTATGTATATATATATATATATATATATATATATATATATATGGTGTATATATATATATAGTATATATATGTATATGTGTATGTATATGTTATATATATATATATATATATGTATGTATATATATATATATATGTGTATGTATATATATGTTGTGTATATATATATATATATATATATGTATGTATATGTATGTATATATATATATGTATATATATGTATATGTATGTATGTATGTATGTATGTATGTATATATATGTATATATATATATATATATATATATGATATCTATATATATATATATGTATGTATGTATGTATGTATGTATGTATATATATATATATATATATATATATATATATATATATATATATGTATGTATATATATATATATATATATATATATATATATATATATATATAGTGTGTGTGTGTGTGTGTGTGTGTGTGTGTGTGTGTGTATATATATGTGTGTGTGTATATATATATGAAAATGACAAGCCAAGTGAACTCAACTGCACAATAATTTTGTCGTATTGCTATTGTTGTCCTTATTGGGCAAGGGAACGTTTTTTTGTCTTTAAAGTAGACGTGTTGCAAGCAGGGAAAATGGGCGAGCTTAAGGGTTTAAGGACGTCTGACAAACTGCGATGTCTAGACTGAAATCCCAGACGTCTCTTTGCGTTTTATGTATATAGTGGCTGTGGTACAATACTGCCCCCCCCCTCTTTCCCCTTTCCCCCTACAATGTAAGTCAATGTACAACAAATCAACACAAGAAAGATTGCCAAGCGGGATTTAATCCATCTCGTACCCCGCTGCACACCGTCATTACCGCTTCCTAAAAGAGGCACAGCCTGAAATCTACACCAGCTCATGACCTTTGGCTCCAAACAAACCCAGGGAGAGGGTGGAGATGGATCGGGTTTTACCTCCGTCATGTGAACTTTTTGTTCTCGCAAATAAATAAACACAAATCGGTCCGTCGCCAAACGTTGGCCGAGGTACACAAAGAAAGTGTTTACCCGCGTTTGCACGAGGTGCTCAAGATTTCCTTCTTTAATCATTCAACACAAACAAACAGCGTAATTAGCGTGGCGTTAATCCCGAGGCCGTGTGCAAACTATAAGTACTTATAGCTCTTTAAAACTGGCTAAAAATGAAAGGATTTAAGGAAGAGTGAGATGATGTCATCACATCATTTAAGGACAAAAACCAAATGGATCGCGTTGGTATTTTTCGGGACAGTCCAGCAGGCTGGAGGTTCGTCTTCGCGCTTATGTCACCTCCAAGTTGGTGACTTTGTTGACGATGTGTGATCGCCGAGGCACGCACTCCAGGTCGAACTTGCTCTCATAAATAGTGGGACACAGCTTCCAGCGGTTGTTCCTGTAAATCCCCAGGTACGAATAGACGTCGGGCTTGTAAGAGAGGGGACACTTGACGCCGGTCGCCCTGATGGCCGCGTCCAGCTGCATCACCTGCTCCTCGTCGGTGAAGTTCTCGTTGTAGACGCAAATGACGTGCTTGCCGTCCGAGGTGGGATCGCGAGGGCTGGCTTTGGCGACGGATATCTTGGCGTCCAGGATGGCTCGGGCGACGCACTCCCACGCGTGGTCCACTTTGAAACCCGTGTCCAAGTACATCAGCCACTTCCCCGAGAGCACGCTGTGGTTCAGGGCGAGCTCTTTAATGGTCTGGAAAGTAACCGGCCGCCCGCTGGAGAGGAGCCTTTCCCAGCTCTCCTGCAGGCCAGAGACGTCGCTGTTGTCGGGGCAGTGGGTGGTTCCGTACACCGCGATCCACCCAACGGGCCCCGAGACCTCGTCCCCGAAGCGGCTCACCTGCGAGGGACGGTTAGACTCTAGCCAACTCGGGAACTCTGCTCTGGGCGTTTTACGGGCGTCGAACTCGATCCAGGGATCCAAATCGGCCGCCATGGCTTCGGCAGCGTAATCTTCTGCCGAAAGGGCTTCGGGATGGTCGTCTTCTTCCTCCATCTTCTGTGCGGGATGATGGACTCCGGCGTATGATCCTATAAACAACAGGGATCACCGTCGGCATTACTTTGGTTTTAAGGGGCCCACTCACTGCGCCTGAATCCTACCGGACTGCTCTGGGATGAAGAATGCAATGTTATTCCATTGTAAAATGACGCCCCCCCATCATGGAATAGTATGCTATTCATACAACGGAATGAAAATAAACCATAACATTTGGACAAATATATATGTGCATATCTTCGTACGTTCAAATCATCTCGTTTGCAGCATGTAAACAAAAGAGCATGCATTTGTCTATTAAAAAATAAACAAAATAACTTCCAAATGAGGGGCGTCTTTCAAGCCAGGATCCGGGTTCGATTCCCAGTGTGTGGCACCTGTGTTGAGAATTTTGAATGAATGAATGAACAACTGTTCTCCAAATGACATTCCTAGTGCAGTGTGTGGGTGTCTCACGGGTGCTCCCTGTGACAAAAAAATTGTTCCTACCCGATTGAATGGATGAAATGAATGTGTGTGTTCGTGTGTAGCCTTGTGCTTGTGCCACCCGTCGCCTGAGCCATCTGCTGGCGTGTTCGAGAACTTGTCTTAAAACTTTGACATTTTATGTTTGGAAGCTAACCATTTTAAGTCATAATAATATTTTTTATAACAACAGTAACATTTTAAACATTTGGTCAGGTCAGGAGGAAACATGTTTGTTTGTTTGTAAAACAAGCTACAAAAAAAAAACAAAGGAATATTTATTTCCCTGGAATTCATGAAATATGTTATTATGATAAGATACCGTTTATCATCGATACATTACGTACATGTCTGGTTAAAGGTAATATTAATGATGCTATGTGACACAAAAAATGCACGTGTATGTCTCTCTTAAAAAACAAACAAACAAAAAAAGCGTGTTTATGTTTTTAGCCCTCTATAAACCGGAAGTCACTGTCACACACAAAAACACACTGGAGTTTGCATATTAGCAAGCGGCTAGCAAACTGGATTTCCATGTTAAGCTCTATTTTCTCTTTCTCTCCCCCCCCCCTCTCTCTCTCTCTTTCACTCCATGCCTTGTTGTCTCACACAGTTTATAGTTAAACGATGACCAGAAAGCGGCTGGATGTGACCTGCGTTCAGCCCCAACGCTACTAACGCCTTTTTCCAATCTCCAAACTTTATTTCGCACTACTGATTAAATAAAATAAATGACAAGAAGACTTACACTGGCGACAGAATGTCAGGTTCTAACAAAATGTTCGATTGCTGTTACGCAGAAACCTGTGGCTCTACATATACAAAACAAAAACAACAACAACAACACAAACCTCTCGTACAGCCTGATTCACTGGAGCGCGGCCGCTTACTAAATAAGACCTCAGCCGTGTATAGGGCGCCTAACTAGTGCATCATAGGGCGTATTTGAGAAGACGTTGAGCGTCTCAAGTGAAGTGGAGAGTGGGGTTTATTGTGACGCGGCCCGAGCGGAGTCTGGTTGGAGGAGAAAAAAAGCAGCCGGAGACCATAACAGTGAACACAGATCCAGCGGCGGAAGAGGAGAAACGATATAATAGCGAATCATTTATATTGTTTTAAAGAAAAAAAGAAAATGCCAAGCAAGAAGAAGAAATACAACGCCAGATTTCCTCCGGTAAGTTGTTCGGCTTTAGCCTTGGACGAGCCGTGACAGGGGAAGAGGATCGGATTAGCGCGCTAACACCAGTTCCCTGCTCATCTCTCTCCTGCTCAGCAGCGAGTTTAATATTACATTTTATATTTTATAACACATTTAATGTCACTAATGTCTTTTTTAATGCTCAAAAACCCCAAGTGGACTCTGTTACCGGCCTCAGGCTGCCAAGCTCAGGTAGAGGTGCTGGCTAAAAGGGCCGATGCTAATGCTGCAGCTTCACTTCAGCAGCTATCTGTCCCCTTTGTTAAATAAATAAATTATTATTTTTTTTTATTAAATGATGAATTATGAAACTTCAGAATTAAAGTGATTTTTAGCGGTTTTTTGGAAAGATTTTGGGAAACAGGTGCAGTTGGTTGGCAGACTGAGCTAATAGGGCTAGTTAGCTAGGAAGCGGATTTAGCAAAAGTTGGCGCATGCGCACATAGACGTGTGTACGATTGTGTGTCTATATATATATATATATATATATATATATATATATATATAATATATATATATATATTATATTATATAGATATATATATATATATATATATATATATATATATATATATATATATATATATATATATATATATATATATATATATATATATATATATATATAGATATATATATATATATAGGGTTGGGTGTTAAGGCATTGGGCTCTGGACTGAAATGACGCAGGTTCAGGTTTCCACCTGAGTTGCCACTAGTGGGCCCTTGAGCAAGGCCCTTAACCCTCAATTGCTCCCTCTGCACCATCCGATAGTGTTGCACCAGCCAGTGCGTTACCGGTGCCGGTACCAAGCCCGGATAGATGGGGAGGGTTGCTTTAGGAAGGACATCCTGCGTTAAAATCACAATCCAATATGCAGAAGAAAAATGTACATGTTATTATTTTATCCCTTTTATATCGTATAGTGGCTAAAAACATACAAAGCACATTGATTCCCTGTTTTTCCAGTTACAGATGTGTTGTGGTTTCACAGGAAAAGAATTGGCAAAAACATCTGCATTTGGACCAAGTTGCATTCCACAGAGACGTTAAACACTCTTGTCGTGCCTGGTCTGTCCCGATATTTCCGCTGTCGCCTTTTCGTGAGCCGTATTGCAGATCGAAAACGTGTATTCAGACGAAAATACACAAATCTTGTATTGTAAAAATTGCACCATGCATAACGGACCTATAACTGGCCTCGGCGGTCCGAGATTCCTAAAGCCTTAAAGGCTACGGCCACTGCGAGGGGTTTGGTGAGGCCTGGAATGTACTTATTTATTTATTTATTTTTCCTGGCTGGAGGATGGAGAGAATCGCAGATACGGCCCTCAGAAATAAAACTGAATAGGAATGCGTGGTAAAAAATAGCACCTGCCCGTAGGCACTTTACCTGGATAGAGTTGCAGTGTGTTAGTGCGGTGGCGAGGACATTTCTTAAGTATTTAAGTACAGGAGGTGCTTCCTGTGC
>JACRUU010000028.1:7674376-7729376 GCA_030449085.1 Kryptopterus vitreolus | reverse complement strand
ATCCTCAAAATGTTTGACCAAATGCTTTCTCATCATCCCAATCCCACATTTAGTCCCCTTTTGCTGTTATCATACCTCATACATGTTATACTAACATTTTTACCTTTTGTATTCCTTCTTCTGTATAGGTGTTGCGTTCTTATCAGTTAGATGCTGCAGATCGTCCTGAAGGTGATTTTAATACGGTTGAGGTCAGAGATCTTCCATTCCAACCCGTGTAAAACATGGCGCTTCAGGGAGCTGGATTTGTGTGCATTGCTAAAACAGGTATGAGTATTGTATTGTAGTTAAGGGGGGGGTGTCATCAGGAAACATAATACAGGGTTTAGGCCTTAAAAAAGTTTTTAAAGCGGTCTTAATTTTCGTGTAACGCTGCTTCGGACGCACATTGTAGCACTTTAGAAGTTTAGTATTTAGACTCCTGAGTATATTCGAGACCACATTTAGGTTTTTGCCCACCGTATTCGTACTTTGGTGTCATTTGCAACACATTTCTATCATCTAATGGCCACTTCCTGCCATCACCTTCCTTCTTGTACCATCATGTACCGTTTGAATGAAGGAGAGAGAGAGAGAAGCATAACCGATCAACATTGTAATAGATAGAAGGTGTTAAATCCACTGAGTCGACAAATTTGTGTTTGTTTTTGTTTAATCCCTTTTTAGTCCTTATGGCTTTCATGGTCGTAGTATAAACCACAGGCAAGCAAGAAAGAAAAGAGAGAGAGAAAGAGAGGGAGAGAGAAGCCTAACCACAGATTACCATCAATATGGTAATAAATATATTGTAAATTATATCATCAATTCGTTGTCCGCTAAAGCCACAAATAACTTTTTATGGCTGTAAAAATTGTAGTATAAACTCTAGTCTTGTTTTTGTACACATCCAGGAATATCTACCCCATACCCAACCACTGCCCCCACCATTCCATTTCTTTGATTTCTCTATTTGTATATTACCTTTAGCAAATAAAACTATTGGGTCTTTGCGAAAATGTGAAATGTCAAAACGGACAAATGTGTTTACATTCGCTTACATCATTACTCCTATAGTTGATGATGTAATGTCCTTAATGTGCCTGCATTTGGAGCTAGTTGCAAGCAGTTTTTCTAAATTGTGCCCTGAGCATAAATTTGTCATAAACTGCCCCGAGTGATGGGCCGAATTACCTCTGATTACCTCCTGATACTTGATTTGGATTTAAACTGTATGGCAAAGACTAATGCTGATGCAAAACAATCAGTGACAGGATGCTGTGTTGAGATGTGGAGTGATATTTAGAGGTGAAATCGTGGACATTTCATGCATGAAGCTGTGAATCCAATATATATATATATATATTATATATATATATATATATATATATATATATATATATATATATATATATATATATATATATATATATATATATATATATATATATATATATATATAAAAAGACACTCTGAGATGATGTTTTTGTTGTGGGATATTATAATAGCCGGGGCGACGTCTCAACACTCTGCTACTGGGCCTCGGAAACCACCGCATCCTTCCTGTACAAATAATGACGCAGTGTGTGTGTGTGTGTGAGTGTGTGTGTGTGTGTGTGTGTGTGTGTGTGTGTGTGTGTGTGTGTGTGAGAGAAGGATTTCCAGAATCACACCCGTTCCCCTTTGACCCTTTTTGCTTAACCCTCAAACGCGCAAGTCCACCACAGGCAATAAGAGTTGGACCGGACACTCCTTCCTGTTTGGCTCCTTTGAAATGTCGACGTGTGTCTTTCCCGAGTCCCCGGCGTCTCCGTCTGCGCTTATTGGATACGGGACAATAACGAAGATCGCCCGTCGAGAGCCATGAAAGGGTAGAGAGGTGGAACACCAGCAGCATCATTTCCCAGCCACGGGCCCTCTAGAGGACTGGAGAATGCAGAGAAGGCGCAATTATTTTCCCCGGATTTGCAGTGTGGACCGGCTACCGAATCTCAGCTTGAATAATGTGTCGATGTATAATAATGGAATCAATCAAAAAAAAAAAAAAAAAAAAGATTAGTTTGGGCAACATCGCTGTAATAAACCGAATAATGATTTCCCATATCAAGATCCTTCTAACAAAATAGTAAATAAATGTGTCGCTTGTGTTCTCTAAGACTAATAAATAAACCACAAAGTACGCAAAGGAAAACACAAAGCGATTCCTCAGTAGTTGGGAACGATGGCAAAAGTCTTACAATCTTATTTATTTAGTTATTTATTTATTGGGTCTCTATGGGTTTCCTTCAGTTTTTCTTGTTTCTCTTCTAAACTCTCCAATTCCACCCCTGTAGGTGAAGTGACTCCAGTATATTACAAGACGGTGGATGTGTGTTGTAGGCTTCATGTGGTTAAGAATGAAGAAATGAGTTTGGGATTCACATAGAAAATAACTTGCATTTCTTTTTTTTTACAGAGCCATCTATATTGAGCTTAATTTGACCTGGTAGTCATAATAGTGAGGGGCACGGTGGCTTAGTGTTTAGCACGTTTGCCTCACACCGCCAGGGTCCGGGTTCGACCAAGCATGCTCTTCCCGTGCCTCAGGGGTTTTTTCTCCGGGTTCTCCAGTCCCATCCCCCCGGTCCAAAAACATGCACTGTAGGTTGATTGGCACCTTGGAAAATTGTCCCTAGTGAATGTGTGTGTGCCCTGTGATGGGTTGGCATTCCATCCAGGGTGTGTCCTGCCTTAATGCCCATAGACGTCTGAGATGGGCACAGGATCCCCGTGACCCGAGGGAAGATCGGATAAAGTGGTAGAAGATGAATGAATGAATGGGAATTGCGCTGTCTCGGATTCGAAAACCCTAAAGAAGATCGTGAGGACTGCTGAGAAGATCATCAGAGGCTCTCACCCCCCCCCTAATCCGAAGTCCAGACCATCCAAGTGACAATTTTAAGTCGTTTTTAAACAAAATATTGTACAAATGTGGAACCAGATCTAATATCTATAAAATCCTTTTGGCCCAATGGCTTAAAAAGGTTCTTGATGTATTTATATATACAACACAATATTTTCTTTATACACACATTTATCTACACTAATGCAAACCTTCTATACTGCACTGCTATCTTTTGTGTTATGTTGTCTTGTTTTGCACTTTATGTCGTGTCCAAGATGTGTAGTGTAGTGTTTCGTGTTCATTATTGTTCATGTATGTTGTCTTATGTAAAAGCACTTAAGCACTGGGGGGGACCATTGTCTGTTTTTCCACTGTGCACTATACTGTGTATGTTTGGTATAGCAATATAGTACTGGTAATAGTAGCAATAGTAGTATTAGTTGTAGTGTTAGTAGAATTGGTCATAGTATTCGTTATAGTAATAGAATTTTAAATAGTTTGTTTTGTTATTATTTTATTTATATTTATGTGGTATTATTCAGTGATGTTTTACTGTTATCATTTTGCCTGCGTACATATCTTAATAAAAGTGCTATTAGACACAAAATGACAAAAAGTAGTAGTATTTATAGAATTCGTAGTAGTTGTATCAGTATTATTATTATTTGTACTATTTTTGTTGTATATTAGTTATATTAGTAGTAGAATTAACAGTGTTTGTTGTTGTAGTAGTAGTAGTAGAGTTAATTTGAGTATTAATTAGTGTTAGTTATAGTATTAGTTGTAATAACAGTGTTAGTTGTAGTAGCAGTAGGTGTAGTAGAATTAATTTTACTATTAGTTGGTAGAGTTAGTAGTTGTAGAATTAATTTTAGTAGTACTAAAGTTCATTTGAATATTACAAAATGTATTATTTTAATGTTACTTTATTTTTTATTATTTTTAAACTTGCTGGTATTAGTTTTAGTAGCAGTGTTGGTCATATAGGTAGAATTAGTAGTAGTAGGTGTTGTAGTAGAATGAATTTTATTGATAGTAGTAGAATTAGTTGTAGGATTATATGTACATATATTATATTATAAAATTATCCAAAGTATAAGAATTGTATAATAAAAGTATAATAAAAAATTACTGCTGCAAGTTACAAATGGTTTAATAAAAGTGATTATAGCCACTCGTAAATTACAAAACAAAAACAAACAAACAAACAAACATTTCCGTTTATCAGAGACACAACAACAACAGTCTCGCATTCGGACCGTCATCTGATCTTATTTTTTCCGCGACAAAAAAGCATCGCGACACTAGATAGTGCACTAGACAACGCGCCCCTGTCCATTGTTGTGCCGTATATGTAGTGCGCTAAAACAAGCAATAAAACTTGGTTTGGTATTGAGCCAATAAGAGCGTCGGAACGCTCGTTTGACTTCGAGGTCGTGTCAAACATGTGTCTAAGGGAACTAAACGGCGCGTCCTATCCACCGCCGTGTTTCCCTCGGAAGAGTGTACGGATGTAGGGCGCGACACGTTTTTTTAAACACGCAGCCTCCAGAAGCGAGAGCAAACTTCGGAAACTCCTCCCAGGTGGTGTGAGCCCCAGATGCAAGCGGTGTTGGTGGGAGTTGTTTTTTAATCAAGCCGCCTGGAAGGTCGCTTTGTTTCCGCGTCGGAAAACGCAGAAATGTGTTGAATATTTCGGATTTCGTTTTGTAACCAGAGCTCGCTTTTGTTTTGGGTTTTTTTTTCCCTTTCTTTTCTTTCGTAACCGAATTCTAGGGTCGGTGTTTTGGAACGTTGGCGAGCTACTTCCGGTTTTACAACGCCAAACTCGAAACACGGAGGACAAACAAGAGTTCACATGTTGTTTTGAGGAGGTCCTGCTGCATGTTTATTTGTTTTTGATGTGAAGAGTAACACTTAGAGAAGGTGAAACGCTTTTTTTTTTAATCTCCCTCTCTCTCTCTCTCTCTCTCTCCTCCTCTACACCCCCCTGTGTGCATGTCTCAGGCTATGAGTTTGGCTTTTTCGGTGCGTTTTCCTGCCATTCTTCTGTGCGCTTCCTGCTCGGCCTGCCTAAAAATACTCTATTTCTCAGACACTCAGGATTTAGTGTTTTCCCCCCCCTTTTTAAAGACATATATAAACTCATATATAGTGCGCGGAATTGGGTTCTTGGTGATCCAACAAGTTGCACATAATTTTTTTCTTAATATATTAATCAATGCAGTGATTTTTGTTGTTGTCCCCAGTCCATTTCCGATGGGATTGTGCACCCTGGAGGTTTAATGGAGATCTTGGGGTGTGCGCTCCCATCATGCATCTTCATGGAGACCCGAGCGCTCCATGAGTGCCGGCGCTGTGAGTGGTTAGTGCGCCTGGAGGGGAAGAGCAAGGAAGAGCGCATCCGTGCCTCTCCATGATCCTCACATACAGCTTGGGAACGGGAGAGAGGAGCCGGAGTGTGTGTGCATTCGGACCGCTGCTTTCCGGTCGTTTGGATCCGGGTGTCAAAACGAGGAGGAGGAAGTGCCATGGAGCCTTTGAAGAACATGTTCACGCGCGGTTCCTTGTCCCATTGGAAAGGCCTGGAACAATCCCAGAAAGGGAACTTCACCAACCCGGTGTGGACGGCCCTGTTCGATTATGAGGCGTCCGGCAAGGACGAGCTGACCCTGCGCAAGGGCGACGTGGTGGAAGTCCTGTCGTTGGACTCGGAGATTTCCGGCGACGAAGGCTGGTGGGCCGGCAAGGTCAACAACAAGGTGGGGATCTTCCCGTCCAATTACGTCTCGCTGAAACCCAACGGCTACGGGAAGATCCCGGGGCCGGGCGTCCCGGGCGAGCTCGGGCCGGCCGTGGAGCTGCAGTTCGAGCCCGAGGTCCTGGATTTCCGGGAGCTCAGCTTGCAGGAGGTGATCGGGGTGGGCGGGTTTGGGAAGGTCTACCGCGGGACGTGGCGAGGGGAACTGGTGGCGGTGAAGGCGGCGCGCCAGGACCCGGACGAGGACATCAGCGTGACGGCGCAGAACGTGCGCAACGAGGCGCGGCTGTTCGCCATGCTGACGCACCCCAACATCATCGCGCTCAAAGGGGTGTGCTTGAAGGAGCCAAACCTGTGCCTGATCATGGAATACGCGTCCGGGGGACCTCTGAGTCGCGCCCTTGCCGGGCGACGCATCGCTCCACACATCCTGGTCAACTGGGCGGTGCAGATCGCCAGGGGGATGGAGTACCTTCACAGAGAGGCGATAGTCACCGTCATCCACAGAGACCTCAAATCCAACAATAGTAAGTCATCGTTTATTTATTTATTTATTTATCACACACAGTAAGATCTCGAGAAAGCATGGTCCATGGGTCGATTTTTACCCTGTACAGCTTCCATCTTAGGACCATAAATAAGTACTATCTCTACATCAGTATTTTCATCGCACTGCTTTTTAACTCTTCGCACAGATTTCTGACACGGGCCTAACCACAGACACGGCTCCTACTTCACTAGCAGCCATATTGGAATCTAAAATCACACATTCTCTCACGAAATATCTACATGGCATGGACGAGAACTTGATGGTGAACATTTACAGCGTGTAGCGGTGAAAAAAACTACGTACCTCAGTGTTGCGTGCTTGTACTTGGTTCTTTTTTTTGTTATTGGAACACAAAGGTTTTTATGTATATGTACATGTTTTTATATATACTTACTGTTTAAAAAAATATATATTTATTGTTATGGTTACAGATGGTTAGAGAGAGAGAGAGAGAGAGAGAGAGAGAGATTCATGTCAAACTCCTTCCAAAAATGTGGTTGTTTTTTGTGGTTATATTTTTTAAGTCCAATGGATGTTAAGGGAACGATCTACTGTCAGAACATGTTCCAGTTAATTAACTAAGTAATTTTAATGGTTAGAATTCAGGATTGTTATTTTGACAGAAATAATACTTATTATTGCTATTTTGCTAAATCAAAACATGTATATGGACCAGGTTGAGTAGGTCTATTTCTCCCGGCCAAAGTAATTTAGTTAAACAAGGTGATGTTAAAAACAATATAGGTAAAAATGAAAGTAATGTAGCATAGGACTAATATTCTGTAGGTAAAATGAATGTGTTTCCAATGGAATGCAGCTAAAAAAATGTAGTTAAAAAGTGAAAGAAACGCAATGCATTATTAGCAAACTAAAACTCCGAACGACGTCATTTGATGGAGTGTACGAACTATTGTATGACAAGTTTGCACATGTTTTGCTTTTGAACAAGTTCTACCTCCAACAAACCAGCAGTTCCTGTCTAAAATCGAGTTTCTTAACTGAAAAAGTTCCCGTTTCTACGATGCGTGCGTTTCCAACACAAACACGGGCGATATCGACATGCTGTCGATGATTCATGTTCTAGACGCCGTTCATTCACACTGATACACAAATGCTGATTCATAACTTTGAAGCCCGATGCTTATTGATGTCCTGTTACATCTAGTGAAGTGATATGACTTTGCTTTGGAGACGGCCGGGGAAATGCAGAATTTAATCTGTAAAGCAAAGGTCAGAATAATAAATATTGAATATTTATAGATGGGAGCTAGACTGATTACGGCAGTGTTTTTATGCATAACGATGAAAGCAGCATGTACAGCTTGTCTTGCATTGTAAATTTGCCGTCACCTCAAAATAAATCAACGCACAGCAAGAACCGGGCGATAAATCGTCATTTCATGGTTAATGTCAGTGTTGAAAAAAAGCTTTTATATCATTTCGCCTTGTTTCCAAGAGGGCCGCGGTTTCATCAGTCGTATGTAACCGGTTCGGGTTTGCAACTTCAGACGTTGAACAAGCCAAAGCCCCGCTGTAAAAATGTGTCTAAAGTTTGCGGCAACTAAAGGTAGCAGCACGACTCATTTATTCCAGCACCTCAGACAGAAGTATGTGGATGAATAGGGAGGTGTGTGTGTGTGTGTGTGTGTGTGTGTGTTGGGAGGGGGGGCTTAAACATGTCCGCTAAAAACTGGTAAAAATGGCACATTTTCCCACCTTAACCAAAACCGTGTAGTAATAATTAAGTTTGCTTTGCTGTCCATCACTGGATATAATATTAGAATTCTGGTTTTCTCCAGCAGCGTCACACTTTCCTGTGTGGTGCAGGAGGAACAAGCAAGAGTGCTCTCTTTCTCTTCTGCTTGCCCTCCCTCTCCCTCCCTCTCTCTCTCTCTCTCTCTCTCTCTCTCTCTCTCTCTCTCTCTCATTTTTCATAGCCATTTAGAATGAGCGATGTCTGATTCTTAGCATTGTTCTCCTTTGCTTTTGGAGGCAGTGTTTTGATGCAGGATTCTCCGTATTACGGGATGTTTAAGGATTTAGTACCTGATGCTTTTACTTTTTGACCTTTTGGGAAAACTACGAATATCCCGATTTTAGTCCCTTGCTGCAGTGACTTCATTTACCATAAAAAAAAATCATAAATTTTCAAGTTTTTATTCAAACTTTTTAATATCTGCTACTGATTGAGTAGAAGGTCGATGCGATGATGGCAGCAAAATGCTACAAATAGAATCAGAGCTCTTTCTGTCACAAGAAAATGATATGGCATGTAAATGCATATACAGTGTATATAATGGAAATGGATTAGATTTTATTGATATTGAAATTTTCCTTGTTAAATTTTAAAATAATTGAACTAGGGCTGTCAATCGATTCAAACATTTGATCGCGATTAACCTCATGCTTGCTTAGTCGCCCGTTTTCAGTGTACCACAAATGAATACTTTTCATGTTTCTAATACTCTAACTAACAGATGTGTTAATTTTCATGCAAAAGCTCTCCCTTTAATACAATTATTGTTTATTGTTATTTATTTTACTCTGGAAATGATTCTTTTAATATTAATTTCTTGTTAATTAATGTCTTGTTCAGTTCAGTGTTTAGTGGTTGAATTGAATAATATGGGACGTGGCCCCTTTAAGAATTCTGTTCTGGTTGCTTTTCCATGTAAATTGGTGATACGATTAGGTTATACAGAAGCGCTTTGCATATATATATATATATATATATATATATATATATATATATATATATATATATATATATATATATATATATATATTTCAGTACAAGTGTATAAATACTTAAGCATAACATTCCTATTCCCTTTTTGGACATGCCATTTCAGATGTAATCCCGTTTGCTGTTCTAATTCCCTCCACTCTTCCAGGAAGATGTTTCACTAGATTTCTTTGTGGAGATTTGTGACACTAGGGTGTTTGTAAAATTAGGTGCTGATATAGCTGATGATGCTCTGAGGAAGGTGTTGGATCTTTCATGGAGCTGGTTTTGTGCACATGGGGTTTTGTGAGGCGTTTGATTTTGCTTGTCGAAGCGCATTTACAGACATGCCAGAGGTTTTGGTTAACAGTTTGGGGAAGAAGCACATGCGGGAAGTTGAACAGTTTGTTTTATTATTAAATGCATTCTTTTATTTTTAATTTGATCAAAAAAAAAAAACACAATTTCTACAATACAGATGCTCCACCGGCATTCACCAGGGTTACGTTTTAAGTCACGAGTTGCGTAATGCCGCAAATGTGGACGCACCACCGCCTTAGTGCATTCATCCAGACATTGTCGCAAAACAATTGAATAAAAAATGATGGACCTGTCGTCCCTGAACATTCGCTCCTGCTGATGATTCCCACGAATTTTAACTCCCTGTTAGGTTGCAAATGACAACCCGGGAGTCTAATTATCAGGAGTTAACCGTACAGCAGTTATTTGTCTGTAAAGGTGCCCTAATTTATTCCAAGCCGTAGCCCTTGATGTTTTTGTGTGACTCTCGACTTGGGCAAGCCATCCACCCTTTTCCTCATTCTTCAGTATGACTGGTTGTTATTCTTCTCTCTCTCTCTCTCTCTCTCTTGCTCCATCCTTTCATCTGTCATTCTTAAACCTGTAATAAGCCGGTTTCCCAATGCTGGAAAACACCTCTCTCTCCTAAAGCGCTTTTCTTTTTCTTTCTTTTTTTCTTTATAAATAATCGTCTTTATTTATATGCTTGCAGCCCACTCTTGCTATCTTATCTCTGTCTCTTTCTACGTCCCTCTCTCTCTCTGCCCCCCCCCCCCTTCTGTTACCGCCGTTTGTTTTTCTGTTCTTTTTCCGAAACCCTTTGTCCCGGACTTGTCCTCACTTGTCTCACGAGCCCTGTCGTGCCAGAATGTGGCATCCTGTGTTTTTCTTTTCTTTCCCTTTTTTTTTTCTTTCTCTCACTAGTCTACCAGTTTTCCCAGGGGAAGAAACGAGTTTGCAAGAGTCCGTTCTTTTTCTGTAGTGGTGGTCCCGCGTCCCCATGGTGGGATTATTTAGCGCCCAGCCATGTATAAACATCTATAAGAGTAGCTGCTGTACACAGGAAGCAAGGAGCGAGGGATGCTTACTTTTCCACACAGGCTGGAAATATGGAGGGCTTATCAGTCTCAAGCCACAGGTGTTTGATGTGTGTGTGTGTGTAAGCAGTGAGTCTGATAGGAAAGCCTTCCACAGATGTGTGCCGCATGTTAGCAGTCAGTGCTCCGTAAATCTAGGGAAAGACAGAGTTATGTATTTGGGACCAGGCCGGGAACTAGTAAGGCCCAGTGTTCACTTTGTAAGGGCCAGGAAAAAAAAAATTACCACGGACGTTTAGCAGATTGATGCGAATTTAATTTGTGTGCTAAATATGGCTTCGGAATTTGTGAATATAGTTATAATTAAATCATAATTCAAACATCTGAAATATTTGGTACGCAGGTATTCCCTGTTTTAGGATTTACAATAGTTCTGATGACCCCCATTGTAAGACCTGTCGATGTCTGTCTGTCTAAAGGGGTTTTCAATATATAAATACAATTAGACAACGGGTGAATAAAAGACGTGTGTGTGTGTGTGTGTGTGTGTGGGTGTAATGTAATTAATGAGTGATGCTCAGAAGACAGCTTTCTGATGGGAAAACCTTTGGCTTCAAGCCAGGGCACATAACAGGAATAACACTGCATAGGAATAATGAAAGGACGTTCTTTTAGGGCTGTATATGTTTATATATATATATATATATATATATATATATATATATATATATATATATATATATATATATATGATCACACACACACACATTACATACATACATACATACATACATACACACACACACACATGCGCACACAGTTTACAATAATACAGACACATACATTCGGTGCACTTGCCTCACCCAGGCAACAAATATTCACTCAGCCCACACACACACACACCCTAGGATAGCTGGGAAATCGTGGGAAAGCGCCAAAGCTAAGCACTTGGCCCTTTCTCAGCACTTTTTCTGTCTCTCCTCTTGCTCTGTCTCTCTCTACTTTCCTTCTTTTGTCCCTTCTTTCTCCAGAGGGGACAAGATTCAGATATAACCAGCGTGCCCTTTTTAAAAAAAATATATATACATATATCGTCCATGAAAAACATTTCTCTTCACGTGCTTCCCTTTCTGCACCCTTACCTGCCTGTGAGTTCCATGAGGGTAATTAAGGGCTGCGTGACTTTCTGGAGGAATGTGGGGTCCAATCATACACCATTATTATAGAAACACAAGATTTCCCCGATAGTCTTTTTAGCACTTGTCGTCGTTTTTCTTGTTCACCGTTTCCACATTGCATTTCTAATCGATTGTCTTTCAATCTAGCGTCCAGCGTATAACTTACCTAAGACATCAGGAAATAATATGCCCGTTTTATGTAAAGCGTCACGGCGCAGTCATTTTCGGAGCTCGCTCAGGCCAAACCAGCAGGTATTTTTACTTTCCAGGAAAACAAGCGACGGGCTGTTAATTAACCAGTAGTTCACCTTTGAAAGCCCCGCCCCCTTCCGCTGAACGTTCGCTTTCTGTTGAGGTAAATTTTAGTGTCACTTGCATGGGAGGAGGTAGCTCTGGTGGTTAAGATGTCAGATCAGAAGGCTTCGAGTGAAAAATCCCAGCACCACTTCCGGGCCCTTGAGCAAAGCTCTTAACCCTCATTTGGTTCGCACTGAATAAGTAGCGTCGGCCAAATCCTATAGATTCACTATAATTAGACAAGTTTACACGGCGGAGACCTGCATTATCAATGCATTATCCATGCAACAAATGACTTTATTTTAACCCCACTTAGGAATTCACAGCTTGTTTTTCTCCTCTTTCATCCCTCCTTTCTCTCATCTCTGCTGCTCATTCACGCAACACTCTGCTTCCCGAACGTCCCGAGCTCACCACAAACCTGGCTCATTCACAAACCAGCTCTCGAACACATTTATTGTTTGGTTATTGATTAATTGATCATTAATAATTTTACTCATATTTCTTACATAAAAAATATGCACAAATTGAATTTAACTCTCTTTCTTGAAATTCCTTTCTTGAAACATTTAAAATATAAAATATCATTGCCTTGCCACTGCTAGCTGTTGGTGTTACGGGTTAGTATTTGGTTATTTATTTAATTTATATTATATATCAAATAATGGTTCAATTAGCTATAAAAGGTGTAAAGGTTCTGTTTGGACAAAATGGAGCTGTAGATTATGTTCCACCATGTAGTTTTTTTTTTTGTTCCTTTTACATCACAGCGGTGTTTGTTTTCTGCTTGTGTGCGCGTTTAACGATATGTCTTAACGTGTGTACGATGGTTTGACGAACTTTGTGCGGACACGTTCAAGGAAAGGCAGGCTGATGGGAAAAGAAGTTGGATTGGCTAGTTGGGAAAAAGGGCAGGAAACAGAGTGCACTAGTCAGCTCCCCCCCCCTCTCCTCCCCCTTCCCCGTCTTCTTTGGCCGCGGCTGATAAGGAAAAGCGACGCAGCGGTATTGTCTCTTTATTTTGGAAAAGAGAGCTGTATCCGGAGATGGCAGAGGGGAAATGTGGGTAGGAGGTGGGCAGGTGTTTGTCTGACATACAGGACATGAAGAGAGTCAAAAGTGACTACTGTGTATCGTATTATTCCTTACTTGTTTATTTTTTAATTCAAGAGAATCGCAAGCGGTAGAAGATGAATGAATGAATCGCAAGAGAATAAGGAGACGTGGCATGCGCGTTTAGGAAAATAATCAATATTGGGGGGGAAAGCAAAGCAAAAAAGCACTTGTGAAGAAGGAGAAATAAATCGTTTTTCTACTTTTGCTATAAAGCAGGAACAGTAAACATTAGACATATTTTTAGAAAATAAATTGCACAATTCTTTTTTTTTTATTTATTGTGTTTAGATGTTCAGCGTTCATTTCCCCAATTCCCGAATTATTGAAAATAAACCACTTTTCAAGCAAAATTTTTATTTATATATATATATATATATATATATATATATATATTTACTGTTTGTGTGTTCATGTGGCAACCATAGTAACATTCGCTAAAATATCAGTTAGCCTAATTAATAAGAAGCCTTGTAGATTACATGCATGTAGAATGGCATCTGTAGCATCTCAAACCCCCATGGTCTCTTAATTTAAAGAATATCCGGCTGCCCACGCTATCCGGCGAGTCTTTATTATGGTGTTTTGCCAACTTTTTTGCTTAACTGTCAAGTTGTCTCAACTGATGCCAACCAACCGTTTTTATTTTGGTACCAGCTTTGCAGCTTGTTTGGACAGCTGGACGTCCTGGAAGCCGCGGATCCTCAGATGGTGCTACAGATCAGAAAGCAAGTGCAAATGTTTCAATATGGTCAGGGTTAAAATCTGCATAGTGTTTGGAAATAACATACAGTATCGTTGATGGTCAAGCGCTTTGCCATAAATGAGAGCCGACATTGAGAGTGATTGTATTGGAAATGAACCACGTTGGATGTCATCGTTCTGTTGGTTTACTGATTCTGATTGGCTGCGTCATTGTGTAAATCTTAAATAGGGAGGCTGTATAAAATAATTGTATAAAATAATGACCATCAGGTCTGTAACATTATCACCACTTTGTATTTGCTGAATCGTGAATCGATTGCTTTCCTTTAATGTCACACTACCAAATAATAGATTTTTTTTCATGATAGAAGGTTCAGTAGACTATCCGCATCATAGCAACTGCAAAAAAAAGAATATAAATTGAAATAAACGTGTCGAGGCGAAGGGAAAGGTCATTTTTGGGTGAAAATCGATGCAATCATATTTTTGTACGCTTTTTTTTTTGGTGTTGTTGTCGACGAGCTAAAACCGGATGAGTGCGGTAGGAAACCAAAGGCACTGAAGGGTCAAGCACGGCAGGAAGTTGGCGGGACCCTAAATTAATGCATTTTCCAAGCCTCGAGCGCATATTTTTGTCGATGTAGAACTAATAATGTTGACCACCAGATACAAACTAGCATAACTACAAGAATAACATCATTACGAACAAGTGTTGGGCATTTTATGTGGTACACACTGCTGTACACAAGCATTGGTTTCTTCAGTTGTTATTAGATTTTAATGAAGCTGGTCATGTACACGTTTTTGTCCATGCTTGTTGGTATCGAGTTAGAGAGTAGGCTCTGTAGGATGGGTTTTTATAGACCTGTGTTTAGCCAGCCAATGAGTTAAGTCTTTCCCCATCTCCCCGAGAAAATAATACACCCTGCAACTATTTATGCACCCTTTACGACTGTCTGTTATTATAATCAGCCAGGGGTGCTCTTATTTTTACTCATCAGTATGACAATTAGGGTTCCTATGCATTTAAAATTTTATTTAAATTTTTTTTTTTTTTAAAGAAAAGTTTAAAATTATGTATTTTGTTTTGTGTGGTTTCCAGATTATGAATTACTATGGACAAAATATGACTGAGTATTGGGGGTGTGTGTGAATGTTTCTATAATATTTCCCTATTCGGATTTCTAAAATACAACATTTTTTAAAATTAAAACTACAATAATATGGATAAATGTCTAAAAAAAAAAAACATTCACATTTTAATTTTCTTGCCCAAAATTTGCCCATTCACACCGTACTGTACGAAAAAACGCTTCAAACTTCTTCATTTCTGCCTGCCGTTTTTTTCTGGTTCTTATCTTTGTGATAAGGGGGGGAAATTGCATACTTTTTAAAAGTGTAACGTAAAAACCGTGTTTTCACATTAGTCTTCTTTGGAGAGTGTTTTCAGAAACCTATGTTTTCGTTGCCTGGAAAAACGGCGTCTTATTGTGTAAAAAAAAATATATACGTTTTTAAATGAAGGTGATAGTTATTGTACTGTAGTCCCGTTTTGTACTTTCTTGGTGAATTGCACATGAACAATATGTCTGTTGCCTAAAAGATTGAACAATTACAGCTTAAAAATTGATGTTTACAAATGATTAAGAATAGCTGAATGTTTTTTGACATTCTTAAAAATGCTGTGCATCGAATGTGGCTTTCTGTCTAATAATATGGTCTTAAAAATCTTTGGTCGGGAAAAGTATATAAAAATGTGTCGGAACCCTAAGCATTGGTATTAAGGGAAGCTCTCAGAAGTGAGTGTTACAAATTAAAATCCCACCATTAGTCCTCAAACCAGTAATAAATCCATTTAAAAAAAAACAGTGGGGACCAGTGCACGGATGATAAGCCGTATTAAATCAACCCAACTATAGGACATTTTGAATCCGGAAATGACCAGATCTATAGAAAGAGTGTTTATTTGGTATACTAGATAAAATGGCGTATTAGATAATGGCGAAAAAGAACAGTGTTGTACGATGGTATTTACCATATACTCGAGTTAGAGATGCACTTGATAAAAGTACAAAAGCATTTGCCTTCTAATGTACTTAAATATCCGAAGTACAATGATTTATTATGGCTATAATGTCCTTTAATCTTTTTTTTTTCCTCACAAGACTCTCGCTAATCAACTTGATCTACGTGGAAAGTCTCTGTTACACTTGGCACACCAAATATACCCCCTTTCTTTCACCTACTTGCAAAAAAATAGTTTTTTCCCTTTATTTCTTCCAATATTTATCCCTCTTAAAATCTTCTGTACGTTCGTAGATACCACCAAGCGCCAATCAAAACATGAACAGAACGTGCCCTACTCTGATTGGTGGCTTGCTGTGTGCAGTTTTGTATCCAGTCGTAAATAAAAATGAACAACAGGTTATGCAAAATGTGCTTAAAACGTAAAGAAACGAATGTGTGTTTGAAATGTAGTGAAGTTAAAATCTCTCCGAATGAAAATAGTCCATTAAAGAAAAGATTGGCGGGGGGGAGCTACTTAAGTCCAATAATGACTACGTAAAGCAAAAAAAAATGTCATCGCTGTAAAATAAACATATTAATTCCTTTTTTTTTTTTGCCTCTGAAAGGAAATTATGTAGGAATCTTCCAAAATGTATCACCAAAGAAAATACTAGAATATTACAGAAGGACTCCATATTAGCCTTATTTATGCCATGGCACAATTGATGGTTATTTCCATGGCAGGCCATCAAGCCATCAGGAAATAGCCAGCGATTCTGCTATTCTGCTATGTCATTAAAAATAATTAAACAAACAAACTTCTAGCTATGCTAAACTGTAAATATGACAAGACCAGCAGGGGGGGAAAAAAAAAATATATATATATATATATATATATATATGTAAACTTTAAAATGGTAGCCAACATTGGGACTAGTTAACCATCAGCTCATAAATGACATGTCTGCAGAACATCTAAGGTTAATGGATCACGGTTTGGGTTAATATGTCACTCCGCCGTAAGCATTTTAATCGTTTACTATGCCGGGGATTTTCATAGACCTCTCTTTTAAAGTTATGGAAGTCAAGAGTGGCTGATTCTGTACGTTTTAATCCGAACAACCAATATCAACACACACATGGGTGGTTGCGGACTTGTGTAATTCCCATCTCACTTTGCTTACCACTAATAGATTTTGTCCTTTTTTTTTTTTTTTTTTTTTTTTTTTTTTTTTTTAAATTCACATATCACTTGAACCCTCTATTATACACGTCCCACAAAACGAGCCGTTGGTGAAGAAATGACTATTGAGAATATATCGTGAATTCCGCAGCGCATCATTTCGCCGAACCTTTGATCGAGTCAAACTATTCTGAACGTTATTAGTATCGTGACCTGTAACGACGTCTACTTTTCTTCTCTCTGTCCCTCTATCTCGCCCTGGACCGTGGGTGGGAGCTGAATTCCGGCAGGGTGGGGGGTTTTCCCCTGGAAGAAGGAGGGCTTTGTGTCTCTGGGGAGCAGCTCACTGACACACACACACACACACACACACACACACACACACACTCTCTCTCTCTGTCTGGCAACGTCACACTCGTGTGTACACACACACACACACACACACACACACATCTACTTACACAAAGAGAGGGTAATCACACATGGAGAGAATGTAGAAAGGTTATAGAGAGAGAGAGAGAGAGAGAGAGAGAGGGGGAAAGAGGGAGGAAGAGAGAATGCAAGGCTGGGACACAATAGTGAAGGGAGAACGGATGGCGCATGGAGAGAATGACAGACCACAGAGCCAAAAAGGACACAAGGGATGAGTGTTTTTTTTGCTGTTTATTTACATATTGGTGCGGTTTATGCATTTATTTAGTACTTGAACTGACTGGCAGGTCTTTCACAGAAGCCACTCCCCTTTTACTTGAGGCGCATCCTTCACTTCACACCTCCTTTATTTTCTTCAGTTGAACCTACCCAGGGTCATTTTCATCCCCTTCAGAGGCCACGCCTTTTAATTTCCCTTCCCCCGAGGCCCATCACGAAAATTGAAGCGTATGCGAAAGCACTCATACCCCGATTTGAAAAATTCTCCCGAAAGCAGCGTTTCACTGTTATCTTTGCCCGCCTGCGATTGGGCCCTCGTGGGTGTGTGGTGTGACCGAGTTCAGGCCTGCGCCGTTCAGCTTACCAACATCTCAGGCTTCCAAACAGTCAAACAAACAACAAACACATCCCGTTGTCATGGGTACTGTCAACGCGCCAGTGTTCGCTCAGCGCGGTGTCTAGTGCACCCTCATTTCTCTCCTTTGTTTCGTTTTTCCTGCACCACGACTTAAAAGAAAAAAAAAGGAGAAAGAAAAACAGTCAGTGCTTCCTGGCCTGGGGCCGAACAGATAACAGTTTAAGAGACAACAGCACTCTGAAATCACTGGGGGAATGTGGAACAAAATTGGTGGTTATGGCTCAGTGCAGTTGGTGTAATGATCTGTCCTCTAGTGCGTATTTTATTGTGTGTGTTTGTTTTGTTTTTGTTTTTATGCCAACGAGCTGACATTCATGCACTTTTACCTCGCTATGAATCACTCTTAATCTTGATCATGTTCTGCTTTCCAGTGAAGATTTAAAGCTGGTGGAAGTGTGTGAACCCTTAGTAGCCCCTGCTTAACACCACAGGAAGAATAGGCAGACATGCTGACTGTGGTTTCTTTGTGTGTGTGTGTGTGGTGATGTATATATATTCTGTATGTGTATATATATATATATATATATATATATATATATATATATATAGTATATATATATATATACTATATAAAATGATTTCCACACACACACACACACACACACACACACACACACACATGTAAAATGAACACACACACACACACACACACCCAATTACCTTCATGGACACTTGTATACATGGACCATGTGGGTTTATAGATTGTAAAATTACTTATAAATTTAGCATCAATGGATTTGTTTTTATTTTTTAACAAAAGGAACAAAGTTTATTTTTAATTCAGCTAAATCACATTTTGAAATGCAGACATGAGTCTAACTTTGTCTCGGACACTGGTTTTATTAACTCAAATAAACAAATTGGTGTCTGGCTATAATGATCCCATTTAATAGTTTTCTCTCCTCTGTAAGGAAAGTGGCATTCTAAGCATTCAATTCTAATCAACAGCAGTTATAACATTTATCCAGCAAGATGGTGTCATGGCTTGGATGAAATTGTGCAAGAAAGTGGAGTTTTATAGATGCTTAGCGAGGTTATAGTCAGCGCATTAGACTAAATGTGAAGAGGAAGCAGTCGGAGACGATGGAGCCAATACCCCGGGCTGCAAATGATGCAAAATGCTCATCATTTCTGTAAGAGCTAGAAATCAAGTCAAACGGTCCGCACGGGGAAGGATCGGCTCTGCCGGGGTGTGTCACAACTCCGAAACACAGTTTTTTTGCTGAAAGCTTGAGAAAAAAGTGAGATTCCAGATCCACAAAGGCACCAGTGTGTCAAACTGAAAGCTGACGAGAAGCCGGGTGTTGGTTTCAGTGCAGCTGAGTGACAGCTCTGAATGCAGATGTGAAATATGACAAGAACACTAACAAAATGACTCTGTAGGTGTACAGTAACTTCTTTTTCTCGTTCTCTATTATCTGATGTCTAACCAGACAAACTTAATTTGCAATCTATATTGGGAAAAAGTTTTGTATGTTTTTTTTTTTTTATATGCTCCATAAGAACAAATTTGCTAAATATTTCACTTGATTTTGATGAGTTTGACAGTGTTTCCTTTATCTTTATGGAGTTGGTGTTGTGTGCACATGGTTGTGCTGCTGGTATCAGTGGTCTTGGTTACCTGCTATCAGTATCTGACTTAAGGTTAATGAGCAAAAATCTCCAAAAGCAAGTCGAGCATCATCTCACACGAGTGGATGGAATTCCATTTCTGCACTGCTCAAAAAGTACATTAAACACTTATGGCGTCCACAAACTTTTGGCAAAACAGTGTAGTTTTTGCACTACGGCTTGATGTGATGAAAATTTAGCCATGCTATTTATGATTAGCAACATGTATTAATTTACGATTAATAATAACAGCCTTTTGCGTTACCGTGAACAAACTTTTACCCACGCTTTCAAAGCACTGATGTTGGAGACTCCTTCCATATGCTGTTGTTTAATGCTAAAACATATGAATCATTACCGCCGAGAATACAAGCTACGGTTCTTCTGTACGTTTTGACAGGATTATCGTCGTGGTAGCGTTTTAATGTGATCCGTTTCTAATTCTTATCACAGTCATTCGATCCACGTTTCTAATTCTTATCAATTCCCAGCCGTTCGCTATTAAAGCGGAGGCATGATTGAGGTCTAGTGAACGCGTTGCCGTGCTGGTCGTGACGCGTTGCTTGCAACACCGTTTATTGTAATAGAATGCACTTGGCTTCGTCTTTGGTTATTACAACGTGTAGCCACATTTCCCGCGCTACATCTTGCAAACCGATGTTTAGGTTATCATATAAGGTCCTGGGAGGGGAAAGTTTTTAATTTTATAACGAATATCTGATTAAGTATCTTGATTCCAGATTCTCTGTATAGAGATCCAGATAGATCTCTATACAGGATACAAAAAGAGAGAGAAAAGGATTTTTGAAAATAAGTGGTTTATTAACATGGTGTGTGTGTGTGTTGCAGTATCTGTCCTATGTCTGGTTTGTTTCTGGTCTGCGTGTGTGTGAGCTATGGTGGGGGGAGTTGGACCGTGGTCTGGAAGCGAGGGGGGGGGCGGCGGCCTGTGTGTGTGAGCTATTTGTGAGTGGACCGTGGAAGCGAAGGAAATTATACAGTCCTCTTTTGAGGAACTTTTGAGCGGGCAGATTTGCGTCACGTCCTGTGGGGGGAGGTCACAAGAAGAGTTGGAGGAAACCACTACTTTTTTTTTTTGGGAAACCACTACTTTTTTTTTTTTTTTTTTTGGTTTTGTGTGTGGTTTGTGTGTGTGGTATAATTCTCTGCCAGCGTTTTTGGCTTGGCTTCTGGACTTTGCCAACAGGCTTGCAAGTTTCGGGTTGGGCATGATTTTTTTTAGGGGAGGGGGGATGGAGGACAAAGTGGCACGTGTGTATTCTTTATTGGAAATTGAAAAATGCAGGAAAAGCAGGAGCTGCTTCACTTCTGCTTAACACCCCACATTGCACACTGTGTGTGTGTGTTCAGAGTACAAATTCCACTTGGCCAGTGATGGCTATCGGGAGATACTGAAAGACGTGTGTGAGTGTGTGGGGCTGCAAATGTCTCTTTTGTCACTTGCTGCCGCAGTGCATGGTGTGTGTGTGTGTGTGTGTCTGTCACTCCCCACCCTCTAAAGTCTCGCGACACATATGGCCGTGACGTCTCGCACACACGCTTCTGCTTTTCTGCCAACAAAGAGGAAGTGAGAACAAGAGAAAGAGACAGATAGATGAAGAAAGACGGAGAGAAAGACAGATAGACAAAGAGAAGTCAGTGTGTTTATATTTGAAGGATCCAACACACACACACACACACACACACACACACACACACACACACACACACACACACACACACACACACACACACAAACACACACACACACACACACACACACACAATCGTCTTTTCACCAGAAGTCAGCGCAATTCTGAATTTTTCTTTTCTTTTTTTTTTTTGGAAAGTCAGGCTGCTCGCGTCATTCCTGATTTCTGCTCGCTGCGTGCGGCAATAATGTATTCGATTTATTCACCAGTGTGTTTCACGGGGACGTGAATGGGCCGGCGCCGTAGGCAGTGCTTTCACTCCTGCGATAAAGTCTGTGCACCAAAGTAGCAGGTTAAAGTCCGAGGTGAAGCGAGTGCCACGGCACTTTTGCTAAGATCAAGAAAATCCTATTATTTTGCTGCTGCGTGAAAGACGTGCCCCTACAAACTCTTGCATTGCGATTATTAGTTTCACAAGGTCATAAATACATGGTGCGGATTATTGTTCATTTATTGTATGTGTCCGGATCTGATATGACTTTTATTGCTCTTATAAGTTGATGGGGGGACTTTCCCAGATACAAATGCCTATACAAATGTATTCGAAGATACAAAGGTTCTATGAAACTTAAGAACATTAACATTATACTACAGTGAATTAACTTTAATAGCCAATGTTATAGCATCACTTATGTCCTCGAGTTATGTCCACCACCTATGTTAGCATCACACTCTCTACTCTCATACGACAGGCGCCAAAACCTTTTTACAGAGGGCCGAAAAGCAAACCCGGTGGACCATAAATAAATGGTGTCTTATAAAAAACATTCTATTAAATGTAAAACAAGGTCCTTGTCATTTATTCCATAATATTTATGCATACGTTCTATTTCGGTGAATCTTATAGCATTATGATATTAAAACAGTGACGTGAATAACACGATTATCTATTAAACATGGCACGTGTTGGATATTATTAGGAAGTAAGGGGACATCTTTTTCCACCCCTTCAAAGTCAATGTGTTAGAAGCAGGAGAAATAAATCAATACATTTGGGCATCCCTCTATAGCAGGGGTGTCGAACTCTGTTCTTGGTTGGCTGCAGCCCTGCAGTGTTTTGTTCCACCCCAACAAACATACCATGACTTGATTACATGGATCAGGTGTTTTTAATTAAGGTTGAGTTTAGTTACTTTGACACTCCTGGTTTGGAGCCAATGAGAACAACAACAAAGAACATTTAGTACAATATTTGCTGTATTTTCCTACAAAATCACATTTATTAGCAGATGAAGAAGAAAGGTAGGATTCTTAGCACACTTTGCTCTCAAATATTAAGGGTTTATAGCAGGGATTCCAGAAGGCAGAGGACCTGCAGAGTTTTAGCTTCAACCATAATTAAAAACACATGATTCAACTAATCAAGTCATTAATGTTTATTTTAATGTTTAATGTTTATTTGAAAATCGGTTAATGTATATTGGAACAAAACACTGCATGGCTGCGGCCCTCCAGGAACTGAGTTTGACACCCCTGCTCTATAGAGAAACTCCCTGTGGTGGGAAACTGACTGTCCTTCCATTAAAATAAATAAATAAATAATATTTTTCTTTGGTTATTATCAGATTTATCCTCTGTCAGAAATCACATGTGTGCAACTGATCACAACAAAGAATTTCATCTCGCCTTGCAAGATTGCCTTATTTCGTGTCACTTCACTCAGTTTCCAGATGCGCTTAGCAGATGTTAGATCCATAATCAGTGCACGCGTAACGCGTCGGAACTCCCCAGGGCGCCATTTCATTCATTATGATGCGGAATCTAGCTCTAATATTGACAACAAGGTTATGAATGAAGATTTCAGACATTCTGATAATGGAGTCTTTAGTTTAATTTGGTATGTAATACAACAGTATTTGCAAATGTTAAACAATCTCTCTCTCTCTCTCTCTCTCTCTCTCTCTCTGTCAGTCCTCCTGGCCCAGCCGATAGAGCAGAAGATGGAGGGAAACACTTTAAAGATCACCGATTTCGGCTTGGCGCGAGAGTGGCAAAAAACCACAAAGATGAGCACAGCGGGAACCTACGCCTGGATGGCACCCGAAGTCATCAAATCCTCCACCTTCTCCAAGGGCAGCGATGTGTGGAGGTGAGTCAGTCCTCCAATGTGTATGTGTGTGTATATATATATATATATATATATATATATATATATATATATATATATATATATATATATATATATATATATATATATATATTATAAAATCATGCTTAGCTTAAGGGTTTAGGTGCATTTTAGAACCGGTGCATCCCTGGTTAGATAAGGACCCCTCAGTTGTTCTGCCATGGCGTGTTTAGTCTACGAGTCATCACGGTTGATTTTATTATTATTTATTTATTTATTTTTAAAGCCATAACAAGTGCTGGGAAGAACTCGCACAGTCTATTTGAGACACCAGAAATGATTTTTTTTTTTCATTCCTAAAACATAGACGTTTTAGACGTAGCCATAGACGTTGATCTTTTCTTTAAAAAAAGGTTTTTTGGGGAAAACTGCGTAAAGGAAATTGAGAGGGTGCAAGAAATAAAGCATACAATGACGAGGAAAGGGTGAGTAAGCGGGGTGAAGCAAAGGGCCGACGCTAATCTGTAGTTTGATCCATACTCAAAGATGACTCCCTGCTGTTTGCCCCCATGTACACACACACACACACACACACACACACACACACACACACACACTGTAGCCTGTATTCACCGTAGGTAAGCGAAACAATGGCGCTCTTATCCAGTTTTAGAGACTGGGAGACGAGAGGGAGCCACACACACACAATAGCAAATGTAAAGGGATGTAACATCCACACAGCAACCACACACATGAACAATAGATACCTCTGTATTCAACGGTGCATCCCTATGGCCAATTACAACGCCAGTCACTCAGGATTTTACACACACACACACACACACACACACACACACTCTCTCTCTTTATCAGAGAAGAAAGGTGTGGAATGTCTGGCGAGACAGGTCAAGTCTGTCTCATCCGAAACCTTTTCCGGATTCGAGACGCGGCGTACAGTACTTTAATCTGTACACAGAGCAAAACCTCACCATGACAACAGAGCCACTAAATCAACACAGTAATTTTACACAAGGACAATACACTTTTGAATAGGAAAAAAAAACAGATGACGGGGCGAGCAAATCTTATTTTAAAAGAGTTTTGTTAGTACGAGTGTATACAAATAAAAGTAACTCTTTTTTTTACGTTTGTTTCGGTGTTATGAGGGAGGGGGGGGAGGCACATTTGTCTGCACTGAAGGGTTAAATTCCGGATGTGTGCATCATGGCAGATTTTTCAGTGTTTTTTTTTTTTTTTTTTTAATATGTGAGTAAAGAAAGGACTTTGTGAATTAATGTGTTGCGTTATAAAGATTTTTTTAATTTTTTATAATGTATTTATATATATTTTTTTACTTTGAAAACTTCAGTATATTACAGGAAGTTTGCTACTAAAACCGCATGTTTCCTGTTCTGTCTTCAAGAAGATGCGACTCTGCCTCTGCCTTGTTAATAATCTCTCCGTAGTATTGCGAGACGTCATAGAGGCGTGGTGGCGAGGGGACGCGCTCCAAATATAGCTTAGCGAGGAGAAATCAATTTACATAAAGAGTATAGATCACTTTCTAAAGAATAAAAGGAGTGTGCATCTACTAATAATTATACAGAAATCTATTTGTTTTTAACATTGCGAATATGATCAAAAACAATGCACGCCTGTTTTAAATTTAATGAACTTTTAATGTAGATGCACCAAACTAGATAAACTCGATACGAAATCTGGTGGGTTTGGGATTCGTTGGTGTTTTTTTTTTTTTTTTTTTTTTTTTTTTTTTTTTTTTTTTTCCCCCCAGGCGTATTTCCAGAATAGGGTACATTGGTATGCTAATATACCAAAAAAAAGGATAAGAAACCCTTTTTCTTTATTAAAGTGCAATATTAAATAAGAGGGAAAATAAACCGGGTCTTTTAAAATGAACAAGTAACTTGTTTTTTAGGAAAATATTATAGTTTTATTGCTGAAACTTCATACAAGTATATCAGCAAACTTTAGTGTATTTAATTGCCATATTAGATCAAAATACAAATACAGTGCATTCGAAAAAGCTCCTCTCGTGTGTGTGTGTGTGTGTGTGTGTGTGTGTGTGTGTGTGTGTGTGTGTGTGTGTGTGTGTGTGTGTGTGTGTGTGTGTGTGTGTGTGTGTGTGGAGTAAGTCCTGGGAAACTATTCGTTTAATTAAACTCATCATTATCACTCGTATTAATGTATTAAATCTTGCACAGTGTAGTGATGTGGAAATTCTTGTCTCCAGAAAAGCTGCTTGAAATTTTCTGGGCACTAAATCTATGTATGAATCCGTGCAACTTAAAAATAAAATAAATAATCACAATAAATGCTACACTACCTGCCCTACATGCCACTGTGGATGGACTGTATATAAATAATAGCAGTGTAATGGACCCCCCCCCCCTACTTTTTTCATAACTACACAGAGCAGTCATGTGTTCATGTGAACGTGTTAAACAGTCAACCACAGCAGCTAGTAGAGGAGTAGAAGAACTTTGTTCACACGATATGCATTCCCCCCCTCCCCCTCCTTTTTTTTGCTGATTCAAACATTAATTTGTTTTGTTCCATTGCACCATTGATAAATACTTTTTTAAATTCCTTTATAGACGATAACTGTACCGTTTGATGTTTATTTTATGTTTTAGTGTGAAATGATGGAAAACGTTGTTCATTTCCTCCTCTAGCTCTCTACAGCACTCCAAGTTTAGCGGGTGATGTGATATGCGTAATGGTCCAGTGCTCCGTGTTTAGTTAAATAGACTACATTAATTTGCTTCAATGTAGTTTTGTAGATGAATTACTCTGGGAATCCCTACAGCCTTAGATTCATGTATAGACCCTCCCCCCTCCCCGTGCAGTAAAAATCTGTGTTTAATAAAATTGTAGTAAAAAATACTCTTACTGTACTGTTTGTGGACACGTTTGCAGAAATAGGAAATGTGCTGTTCATGTGCTTATGATTTCTACGTACTTCTGCATTTTATAAGTATACAAGAGGGAAAAGACAATAATGGTTTTATAGCGGGTGCATCTCTAAGGCAGAAGAGAACATTGAGAGTAATTGTATCATATTTTGATGTGTATACAGAGTGTGTGAATGAGCAGCGCAGTCATACTCGCGTATGTGTAAGAAATGATGAGAAAGTACGAGTTTGAAAACCGGTCAAATGTAATCATATATAATTACGCTAACGTCTAGTGGTGCAGTAGCCCAGAAGGGAAGTGTATGTTTTTGTTTATTTTTACTTGCATACTTTTACAATTGGGTAAATATGCTCGTGTACATGCTAGTCAATGTATTGTTGACAGATGGATAGAATAGGTTTCAAAAGTGAATAACGTATTTTATTCTTTCTTGATATTTACCAGCATTTCCTTTATTACACACCTTCCACGAGTGAACTCTATTCTATCCAAAAGAATCTATTCTTCAGTGACTGACCAAAACCGCCGTAGAATCGCACCGCATAAAGTTTTCTTTCCTTCTCAGACTTTAAAGGCGTCTTAATATACTTCTTAAATTATAGTGATTAGGAGCTGCAGGGCAGAGAAAGCTATGTTGTGCTGCGTGTGCGCGTACGCTGTAATTAGCGGGCTATATAAAGCCGCCGTGGGTGCGTCTCGTTCTCGAGTGCGAGCGTTTAAAAGAGAAAATGCTCTTGTAGGGGTTTTCTGGCGTGTAATTGTCGGTGCTTAGGAGCCAAGATATGGAGGATGCTACTGTTCTGTGCTACTGCTGTGTCAAGTATCTATATGCTTGTGTGTGTGTGTGTGTGTGTGTGTGTGTGTGTGTGTGTGTGTGTGTGTGTCTATGCCATCCTGTAAAATGTGCTTCATTGCATGTCTGGATGTTGGAAGTTTTGGTTGGAATGATTTGAAAAGTCTGTCTTTCTCTTCCTCCATAGTTACGGAGTTTTATTGTGGGAGTTACTCACAGGCGAGGCTCCTTACAGAGGGATTGATGGTCTGGCTGTGGCCTATGGAGTGGCAGTAAATAAACTGACCCTGCCCATTCCCTCCACCTGCCCCGAACCTTTCGCACAACTCATGTCAGGTACCTTCTTTAAGCCATCTGTTACATTGATCCTTCAAGTATTCCTCTTTATGTTGGGGCTGGAACGGTACACGCGTTAAGACACGCACAATGGCAGGCGTCTAAAAAAAAGACACTAATTCTAACATTATTCTGTAACTTGAATTAAAAGAAATTTTGTTCAAATTTAATCGATTATTCAATATAATATACAGGGTTATCCAAAAAGATCTTACCACTCATATGGTACTACACGATATCACAAAAAAAGACTGCACATGCACTGATACCCAAGGAGAACATGTCGAGGGAGTGCACTAGCTTCATGTGTGACTTGTGTATATACATATATACACGTGTTATTTTGTTATTAAAAGAAGTCAATACCATGTAAGTGGTAAGATCTTTTTGGACCACCCTGTTCAATATTATAAACTATTCTTTTATACAATGTACCCAAGTGGCCATTTTATATAAAAATGGAAACTGTTGTTCACCAAATGTTAACTTTGTTCATTTTTTTTGTGCTTCTTCCTGCTAACTGCAGCGGATTGTGAGTTCTGTGTACCATTCTATCCCTAACTATCCACTCGTACATTTAATCCTCCGTTATGTTTATCCTTTCCTGATTCTACGAAGGCATTTGTAGATAAAAGAAAATGCCCGCTTGGGTAAATTGAATAATCAGCCATCTGTCCTATTGATCCATCTTCATACAGTTGTAAAGCTCTGCCAGACATCAGTACTTCTTTTTCATCTTTTATCAGGGTGTTGGGATCAGGACCCCCATCACAGGCCGAGCTTTGCCTCCATCTTGGCTCAGCTGTGTGCTCTAGAGCAGCAGGTAATGGAAGAGATGCCCCAGGACTCCTTCCACTCTCTGCAGGACGACTGGAGATTGGAGATCCAAGGCATGTTTGACGAGCTACGCGCTAAAGAAAAGGTGTGTGGATTTGGTGTTGTGCAGTTACGCAGAATACTAAAGAACCTGATGATGATGACGATATGTAACCTGTGCGTGTGTGTGTTTACATACAGGAACTGCGATGTCGCGAGGAGGAGTTGAAGCGCGCCGCTCTAGAGCAGAAATCACACGAGGAGTTCCTGCGTCTGCGAGAGCAGCAGTTGGCCCAGTGGGAGCAGGATGTGTTCGAGAGGGAGCTCTCACTCCTCATTCTGCATCTCAACCAGAACCAGGAGAAACCCAATGTCAAGAAGCGCAAAGGAACCTTCAAGAAGCACAAGCTCAAATCTAAGAATGGGGAGAAGATCAGCATGCCACAAGGTACACACCATCCGAGCTGAAACACACACACACACACACACACTATGAATAGTCTCTTTTTCTTCCCTATGTCCAAATTGCGTTACCTTGAACAGGAAGTGGTGTGTGATTACTAAGTCATTCTGAGGAAATAGGATGTTTAGTGAGAGCATCTCTGCGCTGCTATATTTCCAGTTAATATGCGTTCAGACATTAGACAGGAATCTTTCCTTGTAATCTGGCGCTCCTTTCTTTTTGTTAATGGTTTTACTAATCATGTGGTGAACAATAGGATTTAAATCTCCAGTGATAAATTCACTGTGTAGAAGTTTCGCATTAGTTAATTGGGCCAAAATGAAGACGTTCCGTTTAGCACAGCATTCGGAGGTTTTATTTAGTATTCAGGTAACCAGGACACATTTACAGGTGAGTAAGTTATACGAAATCCATTGTAACATACAAATTGATACATGATGTAATTCTTTACTCGGCTTTTACAATTGTCATACAGCAGTTTTACACAATGTACTTAATTAATTATGGTGTGTGGGAAAGGAAGTTATTTTGTCCCTGATTGTTTCTTGTTGAGTGAGCCGAGGCGACAGTGGCATGGGGAAACACCCCGAGATGGTAACAGGAAGAAATCCTGAGAGGAACCATAGTCAACATAGAACCCATCCTCATTTAGGTGCCTCCATGGCAGCGGGTCAGCAGGAGGGGTCAGACAGGTACAGTGTAGAGGGGGTCTGGGTCACTCAGAGCTCAGGGGCATATGTAGCTCAACAGACAGAGATGGTCACAGTGGAAGTGTGATATTGCCTTGTTTAATGTGAGCTTCGACTTGGTAGAAACTGTGCTGGTGTAACTAATAATTGAATGCCTTTTTCTGCTTAGATTTCATCCATAAAATCACCGTGCAGGCGTCTCCTGGGTTGGAGAAGAGACGCAATTCTCCAGATCTGGGATCGCCGTCCATCGGTCCACGGTTCCGGGCCATCCAACGTAAGTACATCTTTTCCATCTAAAACACACACATGCTACAATTTACAAGTGCAGAAGTAACAGAACAGTGTAATTGCTCAGTGAAGAGATAGTCCTATGGATAAAGCATTTATTTAAACATGGATTACTGCGTGTAAGAGAGACATGTATATAAACTGCTCTGTGCTTGTTGTTCTTGAAGTGAGTCCTAGTGAAAGTAAGTGGAGCTCAGGATGGCCACTGGAAACTCTGCCCCTGAAGGCTAACGGTGAGAGACGACTTGCTCCACACTGGAGTCCTAAAAGCCCAAAGAGCCCCAAAGTGCAGCGCCTGAGTCCACAGGAAAGCGGGTAAGTTCATTTACACACACAAAACAATAGAATTCTTTTCTTCGCATATCCCAGCTTCCATTAACAAGCTGGGATATGTGGAGAAAAGAATTCTATTGAGCAGTGCACAGGGTCAGCCATGATATGGCGCCCCCTGGAGCACGGAGGGTTAGGTTAAAAGGGTCTTGCCAAGGGATGCACCTTGGCGAGACCGGGGATCGAACCCGGATCCTCCGATCAGCAGCCCAGTGCCTTAGCCCACTGAGCTAAACCCCGCCCAAACGGCCGTGATTTTTAGAATGATAGCTTTAGAATATATAGGAATATAATTATATTAGCCATTTCCTTTCCCATTACATTTTGTGTGTTCTACATTTACAGGTCGTCTCCTACAATGTAGCCATGTTTGTCATTACATAGTTTGATTGAATATAGTTAACATTATTTAACACCAATTATACATTGTTCACTTGATGCTCGTTAGCAAAGGGAAATGACAAAGTCCTTGTCCCCGAGTTAACAAGAGCTCAACTACCAGCAGTAAAAGTTTAGTGTTTGTCAGACGCATCATTTAACAACCGAAAGGTTTACAAAACCTCGTTTTTAAAACAAGATCAAAGTGGAATTATTAGCATTTAACATTTCTCTGCTCTGTTTAATGTTTATTTAGAGTCAACATCAAAGTATTTGTTTTAGGTCATTAGACAAGTTCAAAGTGTGCTTGTTAATACAATCGGCTGTGTTTCATTCACATTGCTGTCGGTCTCCTCCGACGCGAAAGGGCAACGGACGGAGGGGGGGGTTTCTTTGCTCGTTCATCCATTACCCTTTCACGTCGGAGGAGACCGACAGCAATGTGAATGAAACACAGCCGATTGTATTAACAAGCACACTTTGAACTTGTCTAATGACCTAAAACAAATACTTTGATGTTAACTCTAAATAAACATTAAACAGAGCAGAGAAATGTTAAATGCTAATAATTCCACTTTGATCTTGTTTTAAAAACGAGGTTTTGTAAACCTTTCAGTTGTTAAATGATGCGTCTGACAAACACTAAACTTTTACTGCTGGTAGTTGAGCTCTTGTTAACTCGGGGACAAGGACTTTGTCATTTCCCTTTGCTAACGAGCATCAAGTGAACAATGTATAATTGGTGTTAAATAATGTTAACTATATTCAATCAAACTATGTAATGACAAACGTAGCTACATCTAATCACACACATCCATCCATCCTACCTTGTAACGTGTGACTTCTGCTTGTCCGTCTTCTCAGTCTGTCGATGAGAGCTCGGCTGTTGGCTAGTAACGAGAACGGAGAGTCCAAAGATGACTTTGAGGAATACAGACCCACGACGCCTGAACCAAGCCAAAATGGTACCTAATAAAACAACACCCTGTGCAAATTGAGGAAAGATTTTTGCAGTTTGCTAAGTTTATATTCATCTGGTTGTAGGCTCGACCTCTGTAAAGGACCCTTCCTGGACGGCTCTTCCAGAAGAGGACTCCGGAAGCGAAGAGGGATATTTATCCCCCTGTAGTTCCCCAAACCTAGACTGTCGCTTCACTCTTCCCACTCTTACTAAAAGCACTCACCGTGCCTTGCTTAGTGGTGCTGCTCTCCTTGCATCCGTGGCTCTGGGACGCCATCTGGAGCCTCAGCACCCACCCACACCCCCTCCACGGACTACCCATAGAACAAACGTTCCTGCTCTGGCTGTGGTGGACTTACCCCCAGATCCCACCTCGGTTGGGGACCTCATCACCTTCAGCACGGACTCTCTCCCGCACGAGCTTCTCGACACCCCGCTGAAGCCGCCGGAGATTAAGCCGTTACCACTGACTCCGCCTCCTCCGAACCCCAGAGAGAGAGGCCGAAAGCCCGTCCAGCACGGCGCTGCAGAGTGGATCGCTAATGGAGACGGAGAGAACGAGAGTATGGACCAGACCAACGAGAGAAAAAGATGCAGTCGTGCCTCACAACTCGGTAAGATTCTATTTAATCTATTATTCTATTTGTTTTTATCTGACTTTAACTAGTAAATAAAAATAACTCTCCTTTCTTCTTAGTGTTGGACCTACCGTTGTGTCAGGACAGCATGGAAGCAGATGAGAAGTCCCCGGTCCCGTTTGCTCTATATGCCGATTCTTGTCTTTGGAGTCCTAAAACGGACCCTTTCAGGGTGAACATCATACCGCGACCTCGTCCGTCTCCGAACCGACCCCGGATCGATGCCTGGAGCTTCATTTCAGCCGGCGGGATGGAAAAATGCAGCTCTCGCCATCCCGTGTCAACTAGCAGCCCCACAAGTCCTCGACTGGGCTACAGGCCCTCGCCTACCAACCCCTTCATGAACTGTGATCCTTTCCCGTCTCCCGACTGCGATCCCTTCAGTCTCAAGGCTGACCCGTCGTTAACCTCCGATCGTCCCACGCCGTTCGATCCCTTCTCCGCTCCTTTTCCCATTTCCCGCTCTGCGCCGTGTTCCACCAACGGGAGCCCCAACCTCTCCCTCAGGGTGGCCCCGCTGAACCCTGCCGACTCGCCCTTCATAGACCTCGGTTGGGTCAACAAGTCCATAGGTGTTGCCAAAGAGAAAGTTTTCCCCAGAAAGACTCTGGGCCTCAGTCCCTTTAAGTCACAAGCTAAACAGAAAGACGACATATTCTGAGCTTCTAATGCAAGCTACACCTTTACCAGGTTGGATTCTCATTAGTATTTGCTCCTTTTGGGGGGTTCCTTGGGAAATCTTCGGACTGTTGCGCCTGTGCGGAAAAAACGGAAGCACGTTATTTACAATTTTGACGCTGTAGATTTTCAAATCAACATTATTACAGATTCTTTCAAACCTGGAACATTGTGATCTATGCATCGTAATACATGTAAGTGCCTTTCAGTTACACAAACGGATAAAGCACCGGCGTAACGACCAGGGTTTTACATGTCTGCCATGTTTGCACTTTCCTATAATACAATTCTAATACCTACTCTGTTTTCAGTTCAATTCTGCTTCCCTCTATAAGAAGTCCATGTACAGCGTTGTCCAAAAAAAGATGTTACCACTTACATGACTTTACTTTTAATAACATAACACACTATGTACACATCCAAGCTGCTACCTTCTTTCTCTCTTCCAAAGTAAGTCGGGTGGCCAGATCTAGTCTGCAACAAAAGAAAATGTAAAACGATGTAGTACCACATGAGCGGTAACATCTTTTTTTGCACCTCTGTATAATATAAAAGTCTCATTTTCTACACTAGTTTAGTAGCTGCAGCGCACAGATGAAAACCAGACAGAATTTCATACACATACCAAAGAATTAAAAACCCAGCTCAGGCCCAGCACAGAGTCCGCTAATGTAGATTTTCTTATCGGTAGATGTGAGCGATCGAACATTTATTCCATCACAATGAACCAGTCACCCTTTAACCAAACAATTTTCTGAGCAAAAGCAAACAGATGTTGAACCCTGTACAATCTTGATGGCCCCATATTCATAGATTAGTAGTGCTTGAGGGATCGTTACAGCCCATCAGCACAAATATACACCCGAAAACGACACGCATCACTAATTTAGCTGGAGATTTGTGGCTGATGGGTTTCGTCCCGAGTGGCTTGACTCGCGGCACATGCCGCCGCCACCAGCGCGCGCTTTTCGTTACTACTCAACCACTAAGTGGTTCTTGTTTGATTAAAGCGACACGAGACGACGGAGAACATTGCAGAAAACAAAGCTCAGTTATCTTGGCCTGACCAGCACTTCTTAAATCAAACCATGAAAGATGGTGCCCTAAATCTCATATATATTTTAACTACTGAGAATATTGTGTAGCGATGTATAAGGCAGCCATCTACCTCCCTTGTGTATAATGTGCATTTACTGTAGTAATAAATATATAAATCATGTCTGCATAATGTCTATGCAAGGCCAGCACGACAGGGTTTAACGTGTAAACGGTGACATTTGGCTCATATCGGTATTTCTAATGACGATTACCAACATATTTATCTTCTGTACGCCTCTGATTGGCCCCTTCACTAATACACTATTTGCTTGGATCGAAGAAAAGGAATTTGCAACACTTTTTACTGAGTCTGGAAGTAAAATCTGTTCGCAACACCAAAGGATCCCTGGAGGTTTTGATTGCTGTTAGAAAAAGTGCACTCATTGTACAAAAATGGTATCCGTACAGGCATGCAGAAGTCACCGTCAGCGTTAACTTACACGCACAGCTGCTTACGTTCAAAGGCCAGAGAGTCGTTTTTTTTTTTTTTTTTAAAGCTTGAATGCTTCTTTAGTTTAGCCATGGAGCTGCGATGCTGATGTAACTCAAATGTAATGGATTGCTGCCTCGCCCCAAATCTGAACATACGCTTGTTTAAAATGAAATTAATTTGTTATTGCCTCATTTTTTTTTGCCCAAAATGTAGAAAACTGACTGTGGTGTTACAATAAGTGTTATGTATAAAGTAGTGTAAAACAGAGTACTTACTCTGAAGAACTGGAGGATTCTAGAGAATGCCAAACCGCGGACGCCGATCACACGATCGCTGGTCCTTTATAGTAATCTCGAATGTTCGCCATCAAAATGTCCCTGTATAACAAAAAATATATATATAAATTTACACTGTGAGAAAAAGGAGATTTTGGAGACATATTTCAAGAACATTTAAAAACCTTTATACATCCAGCATACAAGTCAAGTTCATAAAATCTAATCTGAACTGTTTATATCGATTCCAAACTGTGAACCAACCGCACATGCTCAGTCGTGTTGGTTACAACATAGTAATTTATTACAATACGTGGCTTTGTCTTCGGTTTTTACAAAGCGTAGCCACACTTTTGAGCGCTTCCTGCGGCCCGTCGTGTAAACTGATGTTTAGATTACCTCATACGGTCCTGGCAGGTGAAAGAAGGGAGGGAGGGGGAAAAAAATGCATCCACTAATCGATAAGCGGAATCAAAATGAAAATTTTATACCAAGTATCTGATTCCTAACGCTAGATGGTGCATCACAAACCAACAGCATTGTGTAGTAGTTGTAGAAATCACCATTATTTCATGTAGAGTGAATTTTAACTCATTTTAATACTATAACTGCTGAAATATAAAGTACCGCACACACACACACACACACCAGGACAATCAGACCAATGAGACTTTCTGAAAAAAACGAACATTACACCCTTTAATGTAAAACTAAAACAGCTCAGACAGCAGCATTATTCCCAGTCACCGAATCCTTTATCCCCTGATATCATTGCACTTTCAAACATCAGTCTGAATGCCTTTTGTACACATTTCTCCCTCAAAGTCAACATCTGCTCTGCTCATTTTAGTAATAATGCTTAATTTCACAAGTTGATCTTCTGGGCACGGGAATGCGTTTTTGAAAATGGCTGCTCCTGAACGCTAGTCAGGATGTCTAGGTCACACTGAACAGCTGCGCTGGAATCCGAAATCCCGGCGGCCATTCATCATAACCATCATACGAGGCATCATTAGCGAGTTCTCATTTGTCAGCGCCACCTTGTCCCCCTTTTTATCCAGTTTTTTTTGGTTGCTCTCTCAACTTGTCAGCGGTGGATTTAATCTGTGTGATATGTAGACACTGTTTTAACACATCCTTTCTTGTGCCAAAGAAACTTTGTAACCTACTTCTAAGTCATGCAGGATTGGTTTTGGGGTGTTATTATACATGCTGCAATGAGCATTGGTAATAACATCATTAGACTAATTGTGTTTGTCTGTGCTCACGCTTTGTGCTTCCGCTGTTCCATCTGCTTCCGCCGTAAATAGGCTAAAGTCTAGTTTGTGCTAAGCACAATCAGCTTCGACAGAGTAACTAGTACTGTTTAGAACTCCCCTGTGAGAAGTGTTTTTTTTTTAATATAAGAGAAATTAAAAAATGATATTTATTAAGGCCTTCGACACACTGGATTAAAGATATTTTATCAGGCCCGAGACAAAGTCCTCATCAGGATGCTTTGTGTATTTTTCTTCTTACATCACTGGAGTGTGTGTTGGAGATGTATGGGTGCTGCAAAGGGACAAATCATTCTAAAAACTCAATCATCTATAGTCAGTAACAAATTGACTATGTGGATGAAGACGTTCATTTCGCTTTGTTGGTCAATGACTTGGAAGAAGCGAAAGAAGAAGAAAAAAAACCCACTTCACACGGACACAAGTGCACTTGGGATGTTTGCTTTTCTTTCGGAGAAAATTGCCATCATTAAATTCAATCTATTTTTAATACTTTATTACGATTTTCCATTTTTGTGACGCCACATCGTTTTTTTGTTTTGTTTTGTTTGTTTCCGTCCTATTCTGGAGTTGATCAGTTTTCACTGGGCTTTGTGAACTTGCTTGTGTGTGTGTGTGTGTGTGAGAGAGATTGACATACTGGGCTGGGCCTAATCATTCTATGACTTTGTGTTTCAGAGAGTCTATGTTTTTATCTACAAATGTGCTCAAATGTGTTTTGCATCTTGTAATGTTTTAACCTGTGGAGAAGAAAAAAAAAAACATTTGGAAGAGCATGAAAGAGACCAAATAAAATTTAACACAACTTTAAAAGTGCTTTGCTGCGCCGAATGAACTGAGGCATGTGATTAATCCCAAAGTGTGTGTGGGTTTTTTTTTTTTGTTTAATGGAGTGCTAATTAATGGTAAAGAAGCTTGTACGCTTCAATGAGGTTATAATGGTTTTGCGTGGGTATTGTGTTAGCGGTGGAAAGTTTGGGCTGTGTCAGGATTTCCTCAACTTAACACTCCCTTATTTCCCTTATAAATGGAGGGTTTTATAGACATTGGCTTGTGTGGTGTGTGTTCGTTCGTTCGAATAGGACCCTATTCATGACAAACATATACATTGTTGATAGTGTGGATGTGTTAATGATTTGTTCTGCATTATTTAACAAGGTTTAAGTTCCTTTACATTACATGATTTGCTCTTGTGGTTTGTTTCACCAGCCCACAGATTACTAGAGCAAAACATTAACAACCAACCCCCCCCCCCTTCCCGTCCAGGACCCTACACCACCACGTTCAGTTAATTTTACATTATGGTGATCGAGCCTGTGACCAAACCTGAACTTCTGCCTCATGATCCTGTATAAACATGATTCTGTATTATCTAGACTTGTGCCAGATGTTTCCTCCAAACAGCCAGTTGTCTGCAAAATTGCTTTGGCACAAAACCAAGGCGCACACGCACAAACACACGTAAAATCTTTCTGACCTGGAAGCCTTTTAAAGACAGGACAACAGCGTTACTGAGGAACAGATCACAGCAACATTAGAACATGGAGGGTCCCTGACATTTTTAAAACATTGATACTGGATTGAAAAACACAGTCCATGTAAAATAGTGCAGAAATTTGCAAATAAAAAGTGACCAAAATGAAAGTCATGACTATATTAATTTCCTCATCATCATTTAACAATTTGTACATGTTAGATATAGTAAAAGCACTCAAAGAGCGGTTGGTGTCAGTGATTGGCCTCTAGAGGGCGCTCTCATAATCAAAGCGCACCGTTTCAGCCGGTTCATCAAAGGACGCAAAAGGCGGAAAAACTAACAATCAATAGCCAAAATTTCCAGCAATCAACTCATTGTGTCGTTTAATTAATTAATGACCTCTAATTCAAACTCTTTACGGGATAAAGAGGGGAAAAAAGATGAATTGATATTGTATCGGCGCCACAGAATTTTTAACTAGACCTAGAATGAGATTGGTAATTAAATGATTGGTGTTTTGCTCCCCGTTTTATTTACCATTCCGAGTGCATATACGGTGCTCATTGTAAAGGAGTACACCTCCAAAATGTTGACAAAGTTTTATATACTTAACAATGAAAGTAAGGCTAATAATATACCACAACATTTTTAGTTTTACTCATATTAGGGTGACAAATAAGAGCACACGCCAATAAAAGTCTGTGGAGCAAAGATCAATTATAGACTATAAATGTCTAATTTTACACAAATTCATCAATACAGGTGAGTAATTGTTCGTTACACCGGCGTCCAGATGAAGTAAGTATGGGAGGTGGTAGCCCAGTGGTTAAGGTGTTGGACTCTGGACCGGAAGATCATGGGTTCAAACCCCACCACCACAAAGCTGCCACTAGTGGGCCCTTGAGCAAGGCCCTTAACCCTCAATTGCTTAGTTGTAAGTCGCTCTGGATAAGGGCGTCTGCTAAATGCCGCAAATGTAAATGTAAATGTAAGTACGTCAGCGAAAGCACTGCATGGAATAGAAAAGTTCACAAGTCCTGAGAAAGAAAACAACTTCTTTACATCTGAAAAGGTGAAGACTACGAGATCAGCAGCAGTGTTTATACATCAGCCAAAAATCATGGAGGCCATGCAAAGTAATAGCTGTAGTAGCTGTGTTATTTTTGCATCACCCTATTTTGAGTAAAACTAAAACAAAAATGTGTAACACAAGTTATATTATTAAAAAAAGTTCAATGGCGAAGTGCAGCAATACATCCACTTCCTTAAAATTAGAAAAAAATGGCTGATCAGCAAAATATTTGCCATTTCCCTGTTTGAGCACGGTTTCCTGTTCCAGCATAGAAAGTAACAGTGGAGAATGAAGAAGGAAAAATATAGATAATATATAGAATATACATACAGGGCCTGTCAAACATGGAAACAGCGAGTTTGAATAATCGTTTTATGGATTTTTAGTCATGTTAAGTGCATCTTCCTTTGGATTATATACAACAAACACATGAAGTGGGTGGTTAAGTTACTGGTAGCGTTACTTTTCCTATGAATCATTACTGTTACCACTAGGTGTCGCCACCTCACTGAAATTCCAGCCTGAGTGTGTGTGTTTTTTTTTTGCTGCTGCAGTAGCCTACATTTTCGATTCTTGTAGGAGATCTTGGAGAAGGTTTCCATGAACCTCTTTAAGGTTTCTCTAGTGATCAAGGTATTGTACGGTTGATTTGAATACCGGCGGCACGTCTTGCTAAGATCCAATAGCAATTTCATCACCAGAAAGATTGTCGATTCTGGAAATCGAAGTTCTAAAAATGTTATTTGCTCGGGCTGCGTAATCAAACCCAGCATGACTGACAGAGCCGAGAAAAAGAAGCCAGAGAGACTGGTTTCGAGGTGGTATCGCCGCTCGTCAATCAAAGTAAACTCGGAATATAAAATAAGAGTCGGCAGCCTCCACCTCTTGGTTTCCATGGACACCGTGACAGGGCTGAGAAATATTTACTGCATTATTACTGCCTAAACACCAGGATGTAAAGTCTGCCATAAAAAAAACAAAAACAAACAAAAAACAAAAACAATCTCACAATCCACTCCAAACAGAAACGTACTATAAATTGTCGTTGTCTTGTTTTATAATCTCGAGTAATATCAAGAACACAGTAGGGGAGGGCTAAAAAAAGTTTGCACATCCTTTGGTGATTAAAAAAAGAACTATTATTTTACAGTCTACATACCTAATGTTTGCTTTTTTACAGGCAAAAACAACTAGCTTAGCATTTCTATTTATTATGGTGAGAGTGAGAGAGCAACAGTGAGATAGTGTGAGAGTGAGGTAGTGTGAGAGTGACGGAGAGCGAGAGATAGTGCGAGTGTGTGAGAGAGAGCGAGTGAGAGCACGAGCGAGTGAGAGTTAGAGTGTATGAGAGTGTGAGCAAGAGAGAGTGACAAAGAGAGTGAGGTAGTGTGAGAGTGAGATCAAGTGAGAGAGAGTGAGAGAGAGGGTGAGGTAGTGTGAGTGAGAGAGTGAGGTAGTGTGAGTGAGAGTGCAAGTGAGAAAATGTGACAGAGTGAGAGAGAGAGCGAGTAGTTGGGGAGTGAGAGTGTGAGCACGAGAGAGAGGGGGAGGTATTGTGAGAGTGGGAGAGCGAGCGAGAGAGTGAGCAAGAGAGTGAGATAGTGTGAGTGTGTGAGAGAGAGAGGAGAGGTTGTGAGTGTGTGTGTTGTGTGTGTGTGTGTAGTGTGTGTGTGTGTGTGAGTGTGTGTGTGTGAGATGTGTGAGAGTGGTTGTGTGTGAGAGTGTGTGTCGGTAGTGTGTTTGTGTGTGTGTGTGTGTGTGTGTGTGTGTGGAGTGTGTGTGTGAGAGTGTGTGAGTGAGTGTGTGTGAGGTGTGTGAGGTGTGTGTGAGAGTGTGTGGAGAGTGTGCTGGTGTGTGTGTGAGTGTTAGATGTGTGAGAAAGAGAGAGAGAGAAGGTTGTGAGTGTGTGTGTAATGTGGTGCCCAGAGAGAGGGGGGGGGGCTGTGGGAATTTGGCTTTATGTAGCTACAAGATCAGGAATGAGATCAGATACTGATTCTGGATGGACGCTCGAGTTCTTCCACATAAACTCCATTAAACAATATATTCGTATATTCAATATATTCATCATGGAGCCCGTGTGTTGTGAAAATGGTCACAGTCATGCGTTGTGTTTCTTACTTCATATCACGGGAAATTATTGTGCTACAGTTTTACGAACATGGATTGTATACAATAATAAACTATATAGTAAAAGGGTGGAGGAAGGACTACATGCAGTACGCTTGTGATGGTCAGGTGTCCACATTCTCTCTCCCTCAGGTACTGGTACTGCATCGTGTTGTTCACACCATAAATTACTAATAAACGTTCAGAAAAAAATGAAAGGGCGAAATTTGACTTTTTTCTTAATTCCCAATAATTGAAAATATATATTTAGGCAGAAATAAAATGTAGTTAATGAAGAGTATTTGCCATACTATTTTTAGATATTAGTCTATATTAAATATTTAGATATTTATATATGATAGTAGAAAGTCATTTTGATATTCACGTCATTTTGATATTCACGTCTATGAAAAAAACAAGCAAACAAATGTTGCAAATTCAGAATTCATCTTCTACCGTTTTTTTATCCGATCTTCCCTCGGGTCACGGGGAGTCTGTGCCTATCTTATCAGTCCTATCTCAGGAGTCTAGGCAGGATCACACACCTGGATAACCAGGAGTCTAGGGGCATTAAGGCACACCACACACACACACACACACACACCACACACACACACACACACACACACACACACACACACACACACACACACACACACACACACACACAACACTAACACACAAATTTTCACAAACACGGATGCCAACCTTCAAGTGCAACCAGTGCAACCTAGGTGCCGGAGAACCATTTGGACCGGAGGAGGCAACCGGAAGAACCTGGACCCGGAGAAAATCCCCCTGAGGCACGGGGAGAACATGCAAACTCCACACACACATGGCCGAGACGGGAATCGAACCTGGACCCTGGCGGTGTGAGGCGAACGTGCTAACCACTACGCCACCGTGCCCCCCAATTTCAGAATTGACTATTATAAATTTAAATCATATTGGCAAAATGAACAACAAAGAAACAGAAGATTGGGTGTCAGTAAGGGGAAATGAGGTCACTACTGACCCGAGGTAGGTCTTTTTGATGACTAATATCTGACTTTACTGTACATCTTGCTCTGTAAATTCTCCAAGAAAAGCCACCTGTAATTTTACACATTGATTATACCTGTGATTATTTCGTGCACTACTCCAACACTAGTGACTAGTGTTTTAGTCCCGTGAGGTGAGACCTTCTTCATCTCCTTATTAGTGATTGTGTGTGTGTGAGAATGAGATAAATGAAAATTTACATATTTAGGGTTGTCACAAGTTTTTTCATTTAAAGGCAAACTCAAAAACATTTTGGAGCAAAAAGTCCTACATTTCTCTACTTATCCATGACATCATGTAGGGGGAAAGGGGATCACTACATACAATTCTCTGTGATTTTTTTTTATATTTATAAGATGTAAGGCTAAAGTACAGACTTTGTAGTAAAACATGGAAACATTACTATTGTAATGATAAGCGTGATACATTCATACTGGTTTGCAAACATGAAATTTGCTCAAATGAATTGGAAAACCGAAGAAGAAAGGCAATTCCAGATGCATTTCCGTTCCACAGGGACGTGACATTTCAACTTGCTGAGCGTTTCACAAAAAGTGTGCACATCTAGTGACGTGACATTTAAGGCTGTATTCAAAAAATAAAATATCTACCTGTGTACTACATTACAGTGTATATATGGAGAATTCTATGCAGAAATATTCACTTTGTTGTATATTATTAGTGATGCTTACAAAAGCAGCACTATTATAATCTCTCTCTAGCTTTGGTCAAATTTACGCCCCCAACTCCTGCGGAATTCCTGCAGTTTTCATCCGATCCTCAATAATCATATCTCATATCGTGCAGCGCGATGGTGTGAGGTGTGCTATTACTTTTATAAGGAATCGCCAGATGGAATTCCGAACCCGGGGCCAAAAAGCGGGAATTCTTTCCCATAGAAAATGAATGGGGCTGAAATTTCCTGCCTCACAGCTCGGCCTGTGAGTGTCCGACATGCACATATGGCATATCCACTCGTAGGAGCTCCGGAGTGGATCACGATCATGTACCTCCTGAACCACACACCTGTTTGGAATTTTGGGAAATCCGCGACATTCTGGCCCCATAGAGAATGAATGGAGAAATTTTACGCTCCGCTGTTCGGCCCGTGTTCGCCCCACATGCACATTTGACAGACACTCGTAGGTGAGATGGAGTAGGTCGTGACCATATGACTGCCGCGTGACATCATGTGGCCGCAAACGTGAACAATCTGTGAAAAGTCGAAACTTGGACACGGTGTCATGTGACAATTCTAAACGCTCGGCACATCGACGGGAGTCGGATGCTGGATAATTTGATGATGTCACTGGCCCTCCCTCCCAAGCCCAAAACAGGCATTTGTGGTGTCTAAACACTCGTCTCTCCGAACAAGCTAGCATTTCGAAGTCAACGCTAAATATTAAACGGATCAGGCTATAAGGGGTCACGCCCGGAGCTGGGGTTTGCATCGGCAAGCACATTTTCATCAGGAAATGTCCCATGCCTAGTTATTATTAATTTATATATACATAGACAACACATCCATACTATGGATGTCAAATGGTATGTGTTATTAACGCAAATTCACTGTAACGGCATTCATTTCATTTCACGTTCGATTAACGCATTACAGTGTGAGCGATCTGCTCCTTCACTCTGCGTTGGAGATTGAACATTAATACTGAACAATAGACTGAACAATATACACTTATTTCAGAACCCTCAGCACATCTGGGATAGATACCGCCTACAGTACCATGTGTCACATCAGACAGTAAATAGTAACCAACAAACTAGACATGGGACATTTTTTGAAGAAAATGTGAGTCATGTTTGCCGATGCAAACCTCGGCTCCAGGCACGACCCCTTTAGAGCCTGGCACATTTCATTTTTAGCACTGACATCGAAACACGAGCTCATTCGGAGAGACAAGCGTTTAGCTCATTTTGGGGGGGAGGGCAATGACACTCATTAAACTTCCTAGCGTCCGACTCCCTTCGATGTGCGGGGCGTTTAGACACGTCACATGGCGCACATCTTTCACTTTTGCCGCCACGTGACGTCCCTATGGTTCGGTACGATTCAGAATTCCTGGTCTGGGGTTTCACAGGCATATGTTTGCGACCTACTCCATCTCACCTATGAGTGGATATGTCAAATGTGCATGTCGGGCAAACACGGGCCGAACACCGGAGCGTCAAATTTCCCCATTTATTCTCTGTGGGGCCAGAATGTCACAGATTTCCCAGAATTCCGGAAGGGGGTTTGGGGGTTCGAGAGATATATGATCGCGATCCACTCCGGACCCCCTACGAGTGGACACGACATGTGTGCATGGCGGACGCTCACAGGACGAACCGTCACGAAACTTTGGCCCCATTTATTTTCTATGGGAAAAAAATTCCCGCTTTTTGGCCTTGGGTTCGGAATTTTGCAAGCATCACTAAAAATATGCAAAACCACAAAACTCTGGCTACATGCACATGTGACATGTCAAAACTATCAGCACGGTTGATTGCTGGGTAATGTAGTGAGATCGGGTGCTATACATTTGCCCCTCCCACTGAGTAAATTAAGGCAAAAGTAGACATAAAACACTTCGGGAATGAGAACTGCTTCTGACAAAAAAATAATTAATTTCACTCTGCAACTTTTTTTTGTTTTGTTTTACATTGTATAACACTATTTATTTACACCGACCTATTCCAGAATTATTGCACAAGAAGTTCACTCCCTATCAGACACCTGTCTCTTTCTCTATCCGATCGGTCTCTCTCTGATACATGTCCATCTCTCTATGTATAAAACAAATCCTCAATCTATTATTTTCACATGTTTTAATCCAAGAGGAATCGTGCAATATCAAGTGATAAAAAGTTAGTAAAAAAAGAAAGAACTCAAGAACTTTACACTCATACTACAGTAGTTACTTCTTAACCCTAAACCTACCTCACATTTAAAGAATCTTGGAATTGTGTTTTTGCACATCATGGCTAATGGCGATTGTGTTACTCACTGTTAGACTCTCGTGTGTTACAAAACATCGAGCCGCGTATTCTACCAAGCCCCAACAGGAGTTGGCTGATAGACAAATCATTTTCAATGTCCATCTGTGACGGGTGCTTTCCCCGCGCCACACAGAATGAAGCTGGGAACGGTGCACGAGTACTACAGGAAATGCTGCTGGCTATTCATCACCTTCCTCTGAAGGGTAAAGCAGGAGCACGCCACTGCATCAGCACTAAACATGCTGTAGGGCCAGTGTTAAGCCTGCCTTGGCATTTAAACAGCACAATGACTACAATACCACACACCCTGAGATCAATGTCTCCAATCAGTGCAATACTTAATGTGGTCCTTACAAACCTAAAGAACAATAACACCAGAAGTGATGGCTGTCCTCCACCTGAAGCATCTTACATCATAATGTAATGCCATAGAAACTAATCATAAACCTATCAAAGCTTCAACACTAAGCCAATTAGTGAATTGGCTTAGACAGGTTTGAACCTATAAAGAACTTTTGGAACCATAAAGAAACAAAAACACAGGGTCTGCAGGGAAGGACCAAGACCTATGCAAATGGTCTCCAAGGACACAAAGGAGAGACTAGAGCTGGAGTCATCAAGCTTTTTAAAAAGGAGAGATACTTCATTGTCATGCAAAGGGTTACCATTTTGACGCACTCCTCTGAAATAAATTTAGTTATATATTTATTTACGCTACTCTATGTTTATCTATGTGAAACACCGATCACGTTAATGACTTCTCACAATAGTGGTCAACAATGACAACCAAATTTTAGATGCGTCTCACTGGTGAGTTGCATTTTTAGGACAGGCCTGCGGGCGACTCGTGGTCTTTTGTGCTCGCGGTCACCGTGCTGCTGGTGTAGAGATAGGAAGGATGAAGAAGCAGGCCAAGTGAGAAGCAACAAGAAGCAAAGACAATTTGTAGTAGGCATGATAAAACATAAAAAGAATGGAGTGTTCATAGAAACATAGGAAGAAAAGAAAGCCCTTGTGCACCCGTTCAACTTCAAGCTTTTGTGTCATTTTATGTGGCCCTCAAGAGCTGTATGATTGTCTCATAATAAGGCTATGCTGCTTTAAAGTGTGCATTGACAAACTACATCTCCCACAATGCATGTGACTATGTTACCCTTGAAGTGATGGCATCCCGCCACTAGATTGCAGCGTATCCAACATTTGCGTTTACCGAGGGCCATTTTCCCAACAATTTCTACAAGCACTTCCAAGAAAAATGGGAAAGTGAACACATGTTTGTGTTTCAAGGGGAAAAAATGCCGAGGGCAACCATAATGCTGATGTGGCCCACTGTGACAATGAGTTTCACACCCGTGTCCTAAATGCAGCCGAACCGAATTATTCAGCCAGATGTGGTCCAGCTGATATTATGTGGGCTACATACGTTTCAGCAAGTTAATCTTTGTTTTAATATTATTTAAGACATCTAAAGCACTAATATTTTTTAAAAAGCACTAACATGTACTCGTTTATTTGGTCGGGAAAACTACACACTGCAAGTTGTTATTTTGCTTTCCGAGCTATTTCTAATTAGTGTGTTGATACTTATGTAGCACCAAAGATACTTCTGACAAGAACAAGTCTTCATGAATGAATAGTACTCCATTTATCACCAAAATATATGAAGACACTACTTTAAGTTTTGCCTGTAGCATTTTTGTTCACCCAAAATGAATCCATGTTTTCCTAAATAAGGAAAAAAAAAAGAAAAAAAAAGAAAAGAAAAAAAGAGAGCTTAAAACATCACTAAGTGCAAGTTGAACAAAGTTCTTACCTGTAACTATTCAGTGTCCATCTCTTGATCTTTCCAGGGTGTAGAATCGAGCTGAGGCCTTCTTTCAAACATGCCTTTGATGAACTCCAGGAATCGGGCGTTTGCTTTGCAACACAGTGCCACAGGCTACTCCTAGAAGGCAACACAAATTGCACTCAAGATTAGAAGTGCACGATGTTCCACAGTAGGTGAGGCGGGCATCTAAGGATACATTTCAAGACTATTTCTAAACAGGTATTTTTTATTTATTTATTTATTTATTTATTTATTTTTTTTTTTTATGCCCCGTCCTTGGAATGCTACTTAATGAATGTATAAATTCAAATAGAAATAGAAACACAGAAATGCAAACATCATAAAAGGTACAGTATCTAAGCGTTGAATAAGAGCAATTAGAGCCTTTTGCATGACCTTTAATATGAGCTACACCAAGGCTGTGCAAAAATTCTTTGGTGTATTATAGTGAGATCGGGGCCATAATAAATCACTTTGGATACTTAAGTACATTTGAAGGCACAAAGTTTTAAAGGGGCACTTTTAAGTTTACTGTAGTAATCTCACACCTAGTGACACTATACTTTTACTCAAGCAGATGTACTTCATCCACCACTGATCATAGTTTCACAGTACACAAGTTATTTTACCCGACCACACTGATATCAGGATAAAAAAAAAATGTAGCTATGCCCTGTTGGTTCAAAACCTAATGAAGCAGAAGGAAAAACAAAGAGAAAGAAACTGCATGGTTGTACAACCGAGTCCGATTGTCCGAGGTATAAAATCTAATTTACAAAGCAGACAGGTTTAGTGGCCAGCAGAGCCGTGCAAAGTCACTTTAGAAGGTCTCTTTATGATACGCTCGCACTGGAGCTCATTTTCTTCACAGACAACATGTTAATCAAACTACCAGAAAATGGGGAAACTCTACTCATACTTTGGTTGCTCGTTTCTACACACGAAGAAAAAAAAGAAGGGATTTTTGTCAGCTGAAGCTTCCTTATATAATTTTTCAAACGCATTTTCATTATGAGATTAATGTTTCCGCAATGAGGAAGATGATACATAATTAGACGCGATTAAACCTCAATAAGTACAGTCGAGCCTATGAGACATTATATAGAATTTACTGGTTATGTATTCAAATCTGTCCCTTTTTGAATTATTTACAGGTTATTACACTTAAATAATTTACAAGTGGACATTATTCTGCAGGTAGCTGCTACATTAAATGCAAGCTGAAGCGGGGAAAAGACATCAGTAATACTGACAGGTTTTTGGCGGAACATTTTGCCAGTAGCACTACAACGAAACTGAATATATACAGTATGCTTTCTCTGCAAAATAAATAGCCCATTAGTAATACTGCAACTTTAAATATTTATTACACTATCTGACGATACAGATAAACTGCCAGGAATTCTTTTTTACCCCCCCCCCAAACTCACACACAGTCTACATTAAAATCTCATTCAACATTTTAAAGAAATGCGTTTTTTTGTTGTCTATCTCACTAATGTGCAAATGTGTAATCTGGTTTTGCTCTCCCTCTAGCTCCTTTATTGCACAATGGCTGCCAATAGTTGAGGAAACAAAAGTTCAGGTACAAATTGATGAAGTTGTAAAAGCACATATTTCTTTTTAAATTATTTTAGGTCTACTTCATAATCAGTATAAGACAAAAAAAAAAAAAAAAAAGCAATAAAAAAAAAAAGTGTGCGTCAAAACATTATGGCTCAGATATAGGCATGAAAACAAAAGCAATACAAGTTTAATCCGTTTTCCCTGCAACCTTCTGAAAACTTTTGTAGTTTAATATAGCCGGCTGTAAAGATAGCTCATATTCTCCATACGGGATCCAATAACGCTGTCTATTATTCTCAAAGTGCCTGCGCATTTCAAATGTTTATCCTTTATTGTGATTCACAGTCTGCTGTGGTGCTCCTGAATACACTTGAGTTACAGTTACATGGTCTAATAAATGGTGGTCCTAAAGCTGTAGTCGTATTCTTTTGGCATGGATAATGATAGATGGCTATATTCTGTTCGCTGGCTCGGCTTATCCAAATGAGATCAGCGGAGTGCATTCATCCGCCATACCACCAAGTAATGAAATGACTTGCTAGCTGTCCACAGTACACGGTGATGTTTCTCCGCTCTCTCTCTCTCTCTCGCCACAGAATCCCCCCTTCACTTCACTTCACCTTATGTCCATTCAGCTGACTGATGGCAACATGTGCTGCTCTGTACTGTGGCTGTATAACAGCAATAAATTGCATACACTGAACACTGGGCTTGAACTAAATAGCAAAAAAAAAAAAAAAGGATTTTGGCACATTACTGGAATTAAATAAATACATAGTTTTCTCTTATAGTGAATAGAAGAATTAAGCATTATTTTAAGACTTTTCTTCTCTTAAGAGACTTCTGTACACTATGCATATAAACAAACATACAAGGTATGGGTTGGTGTCAAGTTTCAAGTTCTACAGTCTACTTGGTTTAATATTCCCGATACTAATCGTCCTCTATCGCCTACTCCCGTTAGGGGTCGCTCCAGCATTTGTGATCTGCATGTTTGTTTTATGCCGGATACGCATTGTTTATCCGGCCACCAGGAATGCACTGGTTTATGAAACCTAATGGCTTTGTTTTTTACTAATTAGAAGCTGGGGGTTAAGGGCTTGTCTTAGGGGCCCACTACTGGCAGCTTTGGTGGTGACGGGACCTGAACCTGCAACCATCCGGTAGAGCGCCCGATGACACAAACAAATTTTCGCCCAGTAAATAGAATTTTTAAATCCAATCAAAAATGAATGTTTTTTTCCCCTTCAAACTTTTTTTCACCAAGAAACAAATCTGTTTCTGATTTATTTGCATGCTCTTGCATTACAACTTTCCTTCAATGATGCAAAGAGCCGTCGCATCAAAATGCTACTGCGCACAAAAGGATACCATGTGTTAAAATTGCAGTGGAAATACTGCAGTGTCCTGCAATGACTGTACCCCGGGCTTCCATTACCCAACATCCATCCATGACCTCTCTAATGCTGTAGGGCCACACGCCTTTGAATTTATAGGTGGAGATTATAACACTACCAAAGGGGGACTAAATCGAATTTGGCTTTCGTGCTCAGGTGTTCAGGAAAAATTGGCCACACGGTCCATATTTAATGGTGGATTGACGATGTCATAACTGTAAATGAAAAGAATGATTGTTTTCAGGGGATTATTTTATTGGAATAATATCTGCCAAATATTGTATTGCTGGAGAACACGATATTTTGTTAAATCAGGTCTCAAACTAATGAACTGTATAAAGCGCTGCTGTATATTTAACTGAATAAATGCAGGGTTAATAGGGGGAAAAAAAAACCCATGAAGCAGTAACTACATGTAAATGTTTGCATTCATGCAAATACAGCGCCATACACTGTTGAAAGATATTAACCATGTACATAAGTAGAATTACAGGCACGGCCACTTAGATTGCCTGTGGTGGCTTGACCTTTATTAAGGACTGTGATTAGCAATAGCAAGGATTCTCCACCAAGTTCTATCATATGTTAAAAAAGCAGAGCAACACCAAACAACTACTGAAACCATTAAAACCAGAAAGTAGTGCTCTGAAAAATACCCATTACAACCTTTATACCCATCACCACCAAATCTCTCTCTCATTTTCCAGAATGAACATTTTTAATAAAGAAACCCACGGCAATCTCTGATTAAAAACAAACAAAACATTTCATTACTAGACAAACGTTCTCATTAACCCCTACAGCCTGTTCCCAGTTTCCTCACTTTCATAATTCAATAATCGTTTATAGCTCGGAAATATGCTGGCTATCATTAGAAACTGTTGGATTTGCACCTACGTCGTGTGAGGAATGTCCCAGCAAGCTATCCAGCCTTAATAGCAGGGAGAATAATCTATTCCTGCAATTTAAAAAAAAAAAGGACCTCTCCCCTGGACTCATATACATTGAGTACATTGAGCAAATTGAACTAATCTCACCTACCCTAGAAACGCCTTGAGGGAAGGAAACGCGATGGCATGTAGGAGTTCATGCAGTGATTGCAGCGGAAAACATCTAGTAACAATAGCAGGGAGATGGAGAAAGAGAGAGAGAATGTGCTTAAAAATAGGTCAGGGCTCTAATGGTTAAAACTGTGGATTTTATGATGCATTCCACACTAATAATGAAAATAATCGGCAAAAATTACTTCATTAGTTTGAGCAAGCGTAAATAATAGATTTTCAAGTCATTACAACTAATAGGTAATATGAGTAGCTCTCTATGGAGAACCTTTAAATAATTATTGGGAGGAAAAAAAAAAGACTTCAAGATATCTCGGAACACACACACACACACACACACACACACACACACACACAGACACACACACACACACACTAACTGAAACTCAATAGCACATTATCTGTTCTAAATATACCATACATAAATACTTTTCACATTATTAATATACTAATCAACCCTGAGCATGGACAAAAATTTGGTACTATAAGCAGGTTTTAGTATTCATTCATTCATTCATTCATTCATTCATCTTCTACCGCTATATCCGATCTTCCCTCGGGTCACGGGGAGTCTGTGCCTATCTCAAGCGTCTATGGGCATTAAGGCAGGATACACCCTGGATGGAATGCCAACCCATCACAGGGCACACACACAATCACACATTCACACACATTCATACACTAGGGACAAATTTTTCCAAGGTGCCCCCCAATCAACCTACCGTGCATGTTTTTGGACCGGGGGGAAACCGGAGAACCGGGAAAAAAAACCCTGAGGCACGGGGAGAACATGCAAACTCCACACACACACACATGGCCCGAGACGGGAATCGAACCCGGACCACGGCGGTGAGAAGCGAACGTGCTAAGCACTAAGCCACCGTAACACAGTTTTAGTATTAGTGAAACCATAATCGACATAGGGCATGAACACAAAATACTCTTGTAAAGATACGTCGTTTTAAATGACACCATCCGAACACCAAATGGAATCTATCGCTATGAGGTGGAATTTAGGAGCTTGATTTGAAACTTTAGTGGTAAAAATACTAAACTTGGGCAAAAGTAATTTTCTGAGTAAAGAAAGACGTTGGTAATAAACACGAGTTGGGATTTTCCATTTCGTCGTTTATATTTAGATCTTTAACAAAAACAAATTTCACCCTGCATTAATTACACGTTAAAATGAATTTGCGTTAGCGCCCTATTAACGTATTAATTAGTGCAGCCCTAATTTGCAGATAGATTTATAGATAATAAATAGATGCTATTCGAGAGCATTGCGGCATTAATCAATAACCCGCTAGAAACCCCCGTCCTGTGCTACATGTCTTGCTGTTCAGGGGGATGTACACGTCTTCAGGTGCAGAGAGGCTACAGCAGCCGTGACGCACGTCCAGACGAAACGTATTACTGCTGTGCTGTAGAATTGGGACATACATATACAATGTTCACATTCAGCCAAACACCCTGGAGGTCTCATTATAACCCTGCTGGGCTGAATTCCCATGCTATATGGTATCATTCAGATAGGGGAGTGAGTTGGTGTAAATGTGGGGTGTTGATGAATGAGTCTGTTTTTCTGTTGGATAATTTACAGGGGGGATGAAAAAAAGGGGGGGGGGGGGGGGGGTGGGTGCCACGGGTGCCACTGTGGCGGCTGCAGGAGAAAGGAGAAATGCTTCATGTCCTTGATATCGTCTCTCTCTCTCTCAAACTGAAACCAGCCTTTCCAACCAGCGCTCACCATAGAACTCTTTCGACCCAAGCACACGTTTGCAGAGGACAGGACCTTGTTTCCATGGCAACTGCACTAGAAAAAAAGGAGGAGTAAAAGAGCGCAGTGACGTAAGCGTGTATGTATGTGTGTGTGTGTGTGTGTGTGTGTGGGAATACATCTGGGATCACGGGTTTTCTGCATTGTTCTTCACACTTTCTTTTTTATCTTTGAACTTCCTCCCTCCATCCCAAAAGACACCACCTTTCTACCTCTGTCACTTTTCCATCATACACTTTCACTCTTGTCCACCGAGATTATCTCCGAGTTCCACGCTCGCTCTCAGACAAGGCTTTTCTTTTTTTTGTACTTTCTATACCACACACACACACACACACTCACACACTGCAGTATTTGATGTAAGTCCTGCAACTCCGAGTGAGACAGTAAGGCTTCATATTTGACTTTTAAATAAGGGATGCATTTGTGTCATGCCCACTAGGATGTGTTCTGACATCCATCATGTAAGACATCCTGGAGCCACTGGCACGAGAACACTGGCAGCTCTTGGACCACAGGGAGGCTTTGATAAAATTAAGAACACTGATCTGGCATCAGTCTTGAGACATAAGAGCATTGAATTGGACAAAAAAAAAATAGTAGAAATAGGATAATGAGTGCAAATAAAGAAAGAGTCTGGCTTGAATTAATTATTTAATTATTAATAATTATTAATATCAGATCCATAATCAACATGAGCCACAAACACAAAATACTATATGGTATTATATATATATATATGGTATTTTAAATGACAAATCATCCGAACATCAAATATGATCTATCGCTATGTTTCCACACGGATGTTTTTAATGCCGGATGTGTGCATCATGATGGATTTTGGAGCTTGATTTGAGACGTTCGAAATGTTTAGTGAAAGAGTAACAGACATATATAAAACCTTAGACATTTATAAGGGATTAGATGTAGAAGTCAAAAGCATCAATCGGTGCATCACGTATATTTACCAAGTAGAACCTCAGGTATTTATATGAACAATGTACCAGGTACAACTTTATAAAACATAACGCACGTGGAATGAAGTCTCTCCATTGCATTCATCAGCGGTAACTCTGCACGTCATTGTGTTAAATAAAATACTAACATGCACAGAACCCTAAATGTTTTTATAACTACATCACCTTTATTTATTTTCACATAGGAACGTGTTGTAAGCTAAAATACTATTTTACACCCAATCTTTCGAGCCCCAGGTTAACAACCGCCGCCACAGGTATCGTTAGCCGACACGGTACAGGTGGTAATTGAGTTAATGTTGGGAAATGAGGGGGGGAGACATTTACAAAAATGGCCAGGAAAGGAGAAGTGTAAAAGAGTGGAGGTTAGAGCGAGTGGATACTGTGATGGGGAACGGAGAGAGTTCAATGATATTACGGAGCGTAGAAAGATAGACGTGTTCAGGGACCAAGTGGAAAGGGAGTAAGGCCAGGAACATTGGAGGAGGGTTTAAACTGTTCTAGCATGGTGTTGATGGTAAGAGGGATGGTGTAGGGTAAATCCTGAAAGAGTGTAGTGGAGGTGAAGAGATAGGGCCAGGTGGGTGATGGTAGGTTTGGTGGAAGGAAAGATGGGTGGTAAAAGGATGTAAAATGCAGTGGTAAATACTTATTTTAAGAAGAAGAAGGAGGAGTTTGGGTGATGTAGAAGAGTGGATGAAGGTGAACACAGGTAGATTATATTCTGTCCAGGAGCTGATATAGATTGGGGACTGTAAGGTGGTGGAAGGGGAAAGTGTAGCTAGACAGTATCGGATGGTGCTCTGTTGGCTTTGGAGGTAAAGAATAGGAGAATGAGGACTGAATAAAATAAGGTGGTGGAAGAGAAGAGGTCAGACAGGGGTTGGGTGGTGGTGGTGGTGAAGAGTTGTTTGATAGTTGTGAATCTGCTTGTGATAAGGGATAAGGGAGACGGCTAGGAAGGTACTTGGTGTGATATCTGGACAGACAGAGACGAAATGCTGGAATGAGGAAGTGCAGGAGAGAGAGAGAGAGAGAGAGAGAGAGAGAGAGAGAGGTTGGTGAAACAGAATTGTGATTAGGAGAATAAGGAGATGTTTCAGCAGGTGAAGGGAAAGGCGTATGTGAAGTTGGACACTAAGGAAGGAGAAAAGGATTTGTTGGCCAGGCAGAAAGAGAGACCTGGGAAGGATGTGCTGCAAGTTAGAAATGTGTTGACGAGTGAGGGGAGTGTGTGCTGAGAAGGTGGAGGGAGGATCTGATGAATGAGAAACAGGAGAGAGAGATGGGTTGATGAGGAGGAGAGTGATAAGGAAGGGGACAGGATTAGTAAGGAGGACGTGAGAGCTGCTTTATACAGGATGGACCAGATGTGGTGTGGTGATGTTTAAGAAAGGCAGCAGTGGTGATTTTAACTGGATTATTTAAGGTCAGATGATACCTGAGGAAACTGAAGACGGTGTTCACTGGTACGGATTTTTAAGAATAAAAAAAACACAGACCTGCAGTAACTACAGGGGAATAAAGTTGATCCGTCAGCACTACACAGATGTGATATTTGCATTGAGGATGTTGTTGGAGAGATATAGAGGAGGTCAGGAGGAGTTGCATTGTGTGTTTCTGGGTATAGAGAAAGCGTATGACAGGGTGAAAGGAGAAGAGGTGTGGTATTGTATGAGGAAGTGTGTCAGTACGTGAGTTTAGTGCAGGACATGCATGAGGACGGTGTGACAGCAGTGAGGCGCGCAGTAGGAACGGTTCAAGTTGGGATTACATCAAGGATCGGCTCTGAACCCTTTTCCTGTTTGCACTGGTGATGGACAGGTTGACAGATGAAGGTCAGACAGGAGTTTAGAAGAGGGACGATGCATGTAGGATGTTTTGGAGACGAGGTGATGGAGGATAGATTGAGATGGTATATATATATATATATATATATATGTGTGTGTGTGTGTATGCATGGTATATATATATATATATATATATATATATATATATATATATATATATATATATATATATATCATATACACATACACACACACACACACACACATATACACACACACACACACACACACACACACACATATACATACACACATATATACACACCACACTATGCACACATATATATA
>JACRUU010000028.1:7646876-7669376 GCA_030449085.1 Kryptopterus vitreolus | reverse complement strand
CCTTCGGAGGGAAAAAAAAAAACAAGTGGAGTAGATCTGCTGGAATGAAGGACAACCAGGGGTTTGGCCTCGGAGCGTTTCGGTGGCTTCGCAGCACATGTCGAGTTCTCAGATTTTCCATGGTTAAACTTGAGGCGACTTTTTTTTTTCTCTCTTCTGATATATATATATTTTTTGAAACTCCACAGAAACTCAACAGGTTATTGTCTTTTTTTTGTTTTTTTCGTTAAGGAATACTACATGCTTGAAACACAGCAGAAATTATGTTGCATCAGCTCCTGAGCATCAAAGACAAGGAGATGAATTTCGGAGAGCGCAAGCCAAACAGGGAATTTAGCGAAAGAGAGAGAGAGAGAGAGAGAGAGAGAAAGAAGGAACGACTGAATGAGAGAGAACGAGAGAGGAATAGGAATACTTGGGGGCAGAAAGGGAGGCGGATTTGACACTGTAGATGGTTTGGCAGTAATTTTTGGACTGGCACGACTTTTTTGGTCTTCTCCGTCTTTCAAATATCCCCAAACTGCTCGGTTTCCAGTCGGTGTTTAAAAGAAATACTTCAGGTAACGCTGAGCATCTTCATAACGAAGGAATCTTGGCACATAGTGGTGTTGCAACATCAGCTTGATCCTGATGACCCATGAATAACAGTGTATTTACAACAAGCGAGCGAGCGAGCGAGCGAACGTACGTACGTACGGAAACGGTCACAGCGATACTAATCCGCTGTGCATTAATCCGCCGCTACAAAAGTCATGAGCGATATTTATCAAACGGAAGAAAGCGATCTTGTATGAGAATGGTGACAACGGTTTGGGGGGGTGGTGGACAAGAAATACCGTCTTACCGTCCCTCTTCCCTCGGGTATTCCGCCTCTCTCTCTCTCTCTCTCTCTCTCTCTCTCTCTCCTGTCCCTGTCAGGCCGGAGCTCAGACGTAGTATTCCTTGTCTTTGTTCTTCTTGCTCTTGGTGCTCGTTTTGGTTGTACCGGACTGCTTCTCCTTCACCAGCGTCCCATTGCTCTGCGTGGCCGAATTGCTGATGTAGTTGCGGCTCTGGTCCACTTGATAAGACCCCTCGTCTCTGTTGCGATACTTGTACATGGCGTACAGGAGGATGAGGATGCACAAAGCGGCGGCCGCTACGATCCCCACCACCATGCCCGTGGTGCTGCTGGACTCCCGGATCACTTCCACCGCTCCGGGAGGTCCTCGGTCGGGAGACGAAGGCTCTGCGGTAGGAAAATTAGGAGGGTTGGTTATGCCCGGGATGTGCCTGTGCCGCCCGCCGTGCTCAGGGTCCCCAGAGGGCTGGACGGGTGGCAGGAGCACTTGATCCCGGGTGTTCATTTTGCCTGCCGGAATGTTAGGGCCGCTGTTGATATTAGGTTTGAGACGCGGCGAGGTCGTGGGGGTGGACGGAAGCAGGGGCCGCTGCGAGTCGGGAGGATGGCGGGAAAAGTGGCGATCGCCACGCGGGTTCTCGGCCACCGCCGGAGGAGGAGGAAGCACGGTTCGGTCTGTGACGAGGGGGGAGTTTTTGTAATAGTCCTCATCGTCCGACTCGGTCATCTCGCCCGAGCCGTACGCCGAGACCTCCATGGCTTCCTCACAGTCCTCTTGGTCCATCGGACACGGCGCGTGGCCATTGGAAGGGGACGTGGACTCTTTTGTGGTCTCGAGCAGCGTGAGGAAGGGATGGTAGGTAGGGGGCGGAGGGATAACTGGGTACCTTGTTGCGACTGATGGGGGATCTAGGGAATCCACGGTTATTATGGGCAACACTAATTCGCCTCCTAGGATAAGAAAGAGACAGGGCAAGGGAGAGAGAGCATTAGTAAATATCTGCGTAATCTGTTCAACAAATGCAAAAACAAAAACAAACAACAAACAAACAAAAAAAAAAACACACAATGTAAGTATCAGCACAGTTAAAAAGCCATTATTAGAACACTATGACTTAGAATGAGGTTAGTTCAAGTTTAGTTAGTGACTTATTATCTGTTTAAAAAAATGTTAATCAGAATGATCTAAACTAGCTCGTCCCTAAATCTAGCTCAAATGTATATATGTATATATATGCATGTATATATATATATGTATATATATATATATATATATATATATATATATATATATATATATATATATATATATATAGATCACTTGCTCAGTAGCTGCAATCTGAGTCATCTAATTGATGCTATCTTAACTATAGTTATCTTTAGCTACAAAACCAGTGTTAGTGACGTTATTGATTCATTAAAATATGTTAAAAGAACAAAACAAAACACAGTTCTAAATACAATCGCCTTACTATCCTATGATCCTTAATCTCTCTCTCTGTCTGTCTTTCACAGATTGGATGGGTTAAATAAGATAGCAAACCACATAGTACAGGTCACTTACATCAACAAATTGGCCGCATGATTTTTGCATGAAAAATAAAAATTACAAAAAGAAAGCTGTGTAAGATTGTTCTTGGATAGTGATAAACAAAGTTCACCCCAATTTTCAAAGCGTCTTTAAATCTCTTTAATCTGCCATTCAGGATTTTTTTTCTCTCTCTATCTCTCTCTGTGATTATAAAGTATAATCCCTGCTCCTGATAGACATTATAATGACTGGAGAGGGTCTGTTCTAATTATCACAATCTATATGCAAATCTTTTAGAGTCAGTCTAGGATATATGGGATATTTTGTTACTTCATATTCAAACCACATTCCACCCCCCACCCCCCCAAAAAATATCAATCATTTCATTACATATATCATTAATGTGTAATTCCCAATGCTGTTTTCTTCAGTTAGTTTTGCAAACAACACTTTTTTTTAATCGCATTTCATGTGTTCAATCAATTATAATGTCGATATTTTCAACGGCAGTTTTGTTTTGATTGTGCGACATTTCACAATTGCGATAAGGAGAATTAGTGCCAATGGAAACGACACCCGTGTGCAGGGAAAATGCTTTGCCCCATCAAGCTCTCATCATCCCAAAATACAATCCTTTGTTACATGAATATGTATATACATATCAGTTATGCTCAAATATTCTGCAAACCCACAAAGGAGAACAAATACAAGATTAACAAATGCAGGTTAATATTTAAAAGAAATAAAAACATTATTTCATACAATTCCCAATTCTGGATAATACCCCCCCCCCTCCTATGTAACACATACACACACACATCCCTCCCAAAACCAATGATGTGGACTAGAGTCCCTAATTTTCTTTTATAGTTGTGAAGTTATGTGTAAATTGCACTGATGCATCATTGTGCCCTCAGGCTGAAGGTCCTATTTGCTTAATACCCGGTAATCACAGCCAATGTGAGACATTATTATGTGAATGAGATACAGAACATTTATACATTGCTTAGGCAGATGAATTAATACAAAAAAAGTATAATCCAGTATTTAAGGGATTAGTTTTTTTTTTTTTGCAGATAGTCTCCAATTATATGGTTGAATCATTCAATAATTCAGCAAATAGGCCTTTTGGGCTATAAGGAAAAAGAATCCATTTATCAGATGCTATTAGAGGTTAGCAAATGATTTTACTGTTTAGACATTTTACAGGCCTATTAAATACATTCAGTGTCTGTTTTTTTATTTGAACAAAGCTATTCATGTGATGCCAAGGACAGGAGCTTTCATGTCTATAAGGCAATACATATAAAACATAAAAGGGCCCTTTGTGGTGATATTGTTGCCATAGAATGTTGTAATAAGGCATTGCCACCATAGACTATATTGAGAACCAATAATTATCAGAACCACTAATTATGTGATTGTGCAAACTTAGACAAATGCTGTGCTTAACACGTCATCTCAAATCAATTATATGGACTTAATGAAAGATTTCAGTTGAAATAAATAAAAAAATAAATAAGAATAATACAATATGAGTAAAGTGTTTATATATATATATATATATATATATATATATACATATATATATATATGTGTATATGTATATATAATACACCTATGTACACTAAGAAAGGACTTAAAATGGACAGAGAAACCTTCAGCCGTAGGACACAATACACACAGATTGAATTGTCTGTACATCTGAGCTCTAAATAAGTAACTGCTACTAGTCAGTACTGCCCCATTGTACCCTTTTTGGTTTCAAATCAGAAAATAAGCTCAGATATCGGAGTAATGCAGAAACACTCAGAACAACCAAGATACTGGAAATGTGCATTAAATAACACGGCACTGACGCAGTCTCAATCCGAAGAATTCACCGGTCAGAAAAGGTTGTATATCTTTTTATAATAACATAAGCAGTTTTTTGTATTATTTACTTTAGTAACAAAACACAATATAGTGTGTGATAATATAGTCTTTTTATGTTAGGAAATGTTTATTTCATATTTGTAGGACTCTCTGTCTATACCTAGTTGGCTGTATCTATGTATGCAACTAACTATCTAACTAACTATCTATCTATCTATCTATCTATCTATCTATCTATCTATCTATCTATCTGTATCTGTCTGTCTGTCTGTCTGTCTGTCTATCTGTCTGTCTGATATTTATCTAAAATTGTGGATGAAGGCTTTGCATCCCACAGAGAGAAGATTTTTGGATACAGAATAATTTGTGTGTTCCAGTTTCTTATCATCACAAGTTATCATTTCTGACCTGTTACATGCTTTCAAAAGTGAGGAAAAAAATAAAGGTGCTTTGATATTAAAATAACAACAACAACAACAACAACAACAACAACAACAACAACAACAACAACAATAATAATAATAATAATAATAATTGAAATGTTGATTCATTGATTCATTCATTCATTCATCTTCTACCGCTTTATCCGATCTTCCCTCGGGTCACGGGGAGCCTGTGCCTATCTCAGGCGTCTATGGGCATTAAGGCAGGATACACCCTGGATGGAATGCCAACCCATCGCAGGGCACACACACACATTCACACACACATTCATACACTAGGGACAATTTTTCCAAAGGTGCTAATCAACATACCGTGCATATTTTTGGACCGGGGGGAAACCGGAGAAAAAAACCCCCTGAATCGAACCCGGATCCTGGTGGTGTGAGGCGAACGTGCTAACCACTACGCCACCGTGCCCCGCTGAAATGTTGATTTATTTTCCATAATAGATTTATGAATTATTCTATAAATTCATCGCTTAAAGAAAAAATTCTAGGAGTATGAAATGACTTGGATAGTATCTGACCCTGCGATGATTGCATATAGGATATAAAGGGAATGAAGAGGGGGGTCACGTCTAGGCTTGAAGGAACATTACAGCCATATTAATAAAAAAAAATATGGACGCAGAAGATCCACCCAGCTCTCTTTGTGAGCTTTGGGAAGTAATTTTAGCTTCATATGTGCCAGTAAACACAGACACGGCTCTAGTCTGTCTCAAAAATATGAAAAGTATGGCCCTATAGACCAAATTTAGCGAGCCTCAAATGTGTAATAACATTGAATAATAGATGCTGTGAACAATATTTGATATAGATAAAACAATATCAACTTCCACCTTGACTAATGGCTATATTAGCCATATTATCTTCATTATAATAAGAAACATTTACTCTGTGGCTTAAAGATCATCATCATGTATCTACATGGGGTTCTTTTTTTATATATCTAATATCTTACATGCTGTAAAATCCAGTTCCAGTAAAGCTGCTGTAACATAATAGTGAACCTGTGCACAAACCAATCTGCATATATACATCCTGTGTTAATAGTGGAGTACCAGAACTCAGCAAAGTGTCGTGACCTCGACCACACTGATATCAGTATCAGTATCCAACCTCAATAATGCTCTAGGGGGAAATCCTCACAGCCTTGCTAAAATATCTGCAGTGAGAGTTTGCAGTAAGTGCAAAAGTAAATTATTTATATATTTAAAAAAAAAAAAAACGCACATAAGGGTTAAAATTATTTCAATTAATATTTTGCCTTGTGCTATACCACTCCTAATGTACATTTAATTTTGTAACTTAAATTACATTACATTCTTTTTCCTCCATGCCTTTATGTTCCTTTTCACATTACGCTTTTGGTTAGGGAAGATGGTAATTAGAATTGTCAGGGATCAATGAAAATGGGCTGGAAATGTGGGGGAAAAAAAACACACTGAATAATTTAAGCTGCTCAGCTAGCCTAATTAAAATCCGATAAAGGAATAAAGGTTGCAATCGAATGCATGAAAAATGAAAAACACACAGATGGTATAGTACATACTCATTACATTTCATGAAGCTCCGAGCATTCAAATGAAACGCCATTTCATCTCTTGAGCAAAAAGAACTTCCTATCTAGTCTGAGAGTTCCCCTGAGCACACGCAACATAAAAAAGGTATTTTTAAAAGCTTCTGACGGTACTGTTAACTAAAAATAAAAATGAACAAAAACACCAGATAAACACAAACACATAAAATAAAATTTAAAAAATCAAAAATCCACTTGCATATTAATCTTAGTTATTACATTTGCATTACTTAAAATGTGGCGCCCAAGATTTACTTTGTATTGATATTTGACAGATACAAGTCACAAATTCTGTCTAAATCCACAGTGACCTATACAAACTTTGTACCTTTGGATTTCTCAGACTAGGTTTATTTGGCTGTTTTAACCATTCATTGACTGAAGATCATAATTTGGTTCTGTTTGTTCTGTGTCTGAATATCAATTCTTTCTATTTTAGTAAGACTTGAGAATAGAACAGGATTTCATATAGCTTCTATATGCTCTATATGCTATAGCTTCTATAATTTTAATGATTAACAAATTTGGAAGAAAACCAACTAATCCATCATCTATTTTACACTGATATATAATATACAATATATAGAAAAAACAGTTCTCTCTCTCTCTCGCTCTCTCTATATATAAATATATAGCTCTCTCTCTCTCTCTCTCTCTCTCTCTCTCTCTCTATTATTCTATATATATATATATATATATATATATATATATATAGATCAGTATTCTTATATATATATATATATATATTTACTCACAATAAATACATCCGCTGCATTATGTATGTATGTATGTATATAAGAGATTGCATTATAAAGCACATGCACACATGATACCACACATTTACAGATTAAATGTTACTTCAGGCTTTAGGCTTAACCTGGGATTTACTGACAGACACAGATTATGTTCTTCAAAGCAAAATTCCTCCGCATCAAAGACTACTGACTTATAAAATATGAATTTTCTCTGGCCCTGGCCTCAAGGTTTAAAAATACGAGGGATTTCCTGACAAAATAACACCGCCTTTCTATTCTTTCATGTATTAACGGACTGCAATGGCATATTCCTCCCGTTATTTTGTGCTTATTTCTTCTCTTTAGTTTATATTAGTTTTGTTTATGTATGCTGTTTATGTTTCTTTTTCTCTTATATTAGATCCGTAAATATGCCTCTGTGTGCTACTTGTACTCCAGCATCAACAGGTTCAAGAATAGTTCCTGCTGAAACAGAGCGACTGTAACATGCAGAGAGGACACACTTCGCCCTTTTTATTTCACAGATAAACAAAGCTAATTAACTCTGTAGGAGAATGTGGGTGGCTGAGTTTGCATCTACTTTTATTTATTTTTTTAATAATATTCATTTTTATTATTGCTATGATATACTGTAGCTAAAGACATCAGCAAATTTGCACATATATACATATATATCTATATCTATATATATATATATATATATATATATATATATATATATATATATATATATATATATATATATATATATTAGCATTATATCATCAATTTCATTAATTTACAAATGTAAATAAAGGGGAAAAATGCATCAAATGTAAATTAAGACTGATCTGACATATTTCACATTCAATAAAAAAAAAATAGAGCTCTTCTTATAATTTTACTTGACCAAAATAATTGTCCCGGCACTATTTCATTTTAAGTCATCCATAAACCAATAATTTTGGTTGAGTTATTACATTCGAGTGAAATTGCTATGTCACTCATTCAATTCAATGCTACACTTGTAAATGATGTTTTAGGAAATTCTCCACGGCTCATTAGAGAAACGGCCTATTACACGCATACCAAAATAACAAATAAATCTGTCAGATTAAATAAAAACAAAACAAACAACAACAACACAAACAACAAAAAACAAAACAGATGATTCAGCAAGTGTTGTTTGTTCATTGGCCACCAATTAACATTTAGCCACAAGGTCTTCAGTGCACCAATGTGCATTTAAAGAGAACGAGCATGGGAGGGTTTAGGGTTAGCTATAATGGGACTGTGAAGCTCTTAGGGAACGCTCTCTAATCAAAAATGTTTTACTGTTCTGCCCTAATCGATCCGTTTATGACCGGGAGAGTTTATGGCCTGCTGTTGCTTTTCTTTTACTACTGTGCTTGAAATGGGGAAAAAAGTCCAAACACTACTCATTTTATTAAACACGTTATAGTATTTTAGACAATATTTTAGGTAGCTTCTAGATTTGGAATAAATAAAACATTAACAATATATGCATACACAGTGTTGGGGAGTAACTAGTTACATGTAACGGCGTTACGTAATTTAATGACAAAATAAATAGTAACTGAGAAAAAAACGTGTAATAAAATTATGAAAATGTCTTTAAAATCCTAGGATATGTTGAATACTAGGTATTTAGTACTTTTAGTACAAGGTTTTTAGTATTAGTACTACTACTACTACTACTACTACTAATAATAATAATAATAATAATTTGTTCGCTTCACACCTCCCGGGTTGGGGGTTCAATTCCCGCCTTGTTCTGTCATAGCCATGCAACGATTTGATTTCTAAGACAGTATTAAATATTTTTTGTTAGGAACTCTGGCTTTGTTGTGGCTGTGCTTAAAAATGAAATTGATATAAACTTATCTCAAGTGATGAAAGATTTTGAAATAGTAAACAAGAGTTGAGTTACTACTGTAAGGTGAACTGTAAAGATATACATGGTTAGAAATGATTTAGTTGGAAATATCCACTATAAAGTTGAAAGTAATGAAAAAGTAATCAAATGTAATCACTTTAATAAAGTAATTGAAAGGTTACACTACTTATTGCATTTTGAATAGGGTCATTTGTAATCTGTAACTTTCCAAAGCAACCTTCCCAACACTGTACTCAGAACATCATCGTTATTAGTGTGAAGGCCCATTTAGCAGATGATAGCTCTTGTTGATTGTGACTGCTCATTCGTTTAAATGATGTATGATGATTTAAACCATGTACTGGTAAATACATACATGGTATTGTTGGATTATTCTGCATTAGATGGGGAGGCGATATCAGACAATATCACTGTCTCAGTACCTTTTTCCGTCACATGCATAAAGAAAAGGTCTACATTAATGATCTGAATTCCCACTTAGTTTCAGAAGTGCCATGTACATGTGAGTGTGTGTGTGTGCTTGGACGTGGCACTGGGAGACTAAAAGAAAAGTGTCAGTAAGCTCAAAAAAAGAGGACATCTGCTACTCAATAGAGTAAAACATAGACCTGCCAGTTCTTTTCCCAAGCGATAAAATGTTATGATGTCAATAAAACAAGCGTGCTCCGCACATGCCGGCCAGCAAATCAAATCGGCGCTAAACACAATCTGGAAGATGATTGGACAGTTCGCATCTGTGAACTTAACTGTCTATTGTCACCCTTTGAACTGAGCGGAAAAAAAGACTATTCCAAGCTCATACATAAAAAAAATTAAATATGAATACTTTTGTATTTTTAGATGGGTATGTTTACATTTTACATTGACGCCCTTATCCAGCGCGACTTACAACTGAGCAGTTTAGGGTTAATGGCCTTGCTCATGCACCCTCTAGTGGCAGCTTGGTGGTGCTGGGATTTGAACCTGCGACCTTCGATATGTAAGACCTACATGTTTTTTTATATATTGGGTCTCAAGGTCTATTTTAGACTCCTTTATATCCTTAGGTTTGTTTAAGACATTAGTCTTAAGAAAAATTAAATTAGATTAAAGTAAAGTAAATGAAATTAAAAGTAAATTAGAGTTGCAATGCTTGAAAACAACATGCATATATATATTTGTTTGAATATAGACACACACACACACACACACACACACACACATATGTAAGATAATAGATAAGGTAAACCTTTATTCGTTCCACAGTGGGGACATATATTGTACAGTATATTGTTCTCAAGCATTGCAACGTTATTATTTCTAAAGCGTGGCATCTCTAATTATTTTGTCGAGCCATCATTTGTGATTTTGAGCATTTTTTGAGCTCTTATGAACCATCAAGAATTCTGGACTATATGTGAATAGTGTGCATGTTTATGAGTGTGTGAGAGGTTTGAAGGAATCCTCTGCTTGTTTGTGTTTTACTGCATTGTGTTGCCGGCTCATTAGGAAAGAGAGAAACCCTAAGCCAGGCTTCATTAGATGATGTAATTAGGGATGTCTAACAAGGGCAGAGATTAATTAGCCCAATGAGATAAAACTGGGAGAAGTGAAGGTCCATGAGACGTTTCACAAGACCCCAAGATCATCATCACAATGCAGCATTTCCTCCTCGATCTCGCTCTGCAGTAAAAAAAAAAATAAATAAAAAACCCAATCCCTGTTTCCTCAGGCACAACACGAGAGGACACACATGTCAACCATCAGCAGTGTTTAAAGCTGAAATTGCATTTCTCTGCAAGCCAATGTCTCTGTGGGGTTTAATGTCTGAATTACTCATTGTGTGAAATAACGTTCAATGCAATAAAATCCACAATGGTGATGTATATGATTAATGATATATTAATACTTATTGATTTTCTTTAAGTAAAAAAAAAACACAAGCAATCCTGGAAATCAAGCTATGAAATAAACACTACGGTTAAAATACAAAGCAGCATGCGTTTCTGTCACTGTATCTTAAATCAATGTATAATGCAAAATATACACTTTACTCCGCCATGCAAGCAGAATGAATATATAAATATGGTACAGAATGTGAGTTGAGATTAGTCCTTACTTCAAGATGAAAGAAAAAGAAAGAAAGGTGTGTTTTACTTGTCACATGTACTTTACACCACAATTAAATACACAGCTTCTGGATCACAGAGTGTAATGGCCTTGCGCAAGGGTCCAAGAGTGGCAGCTTGGAAATCCCAGGGCTTGAAACATGACCTTCTGATCAGTAACATAGAGCCTTCACCACTGAGAAGAACGCAGGTTCTAAATAGACTGCACTTAAGATATGTATAATGGGCCAATTATCAGTAGCTACGATAAAACATTACTTGCTGAAACATCTTTCTGTAGAGATATGGAAAATGTTACTTATATATACATATATATATATACACTAAAATAGTACATATTACAATACATAATACATATTACATAAAATGATATATATTATGAGTGTGTTCGCCCTATGATGGGTTGACACCTCATACAGAGTATATCCTGCCTTGATGCCCCAAGACGCCTGGGATAGGCACAGGCTCCCCGCGACCCGAGGGAAGATTGGATAAAAATGAATGAATGAATGAATAGTGAGATTCAATGGCAAGCCTCTGAATGAATGTGATTATATGTGTTGTTATAGCACATAAGGATGCTAAGTCTATGATGATAAGTTCCATATCTTAGATATAAAATTGTTAAATTATTTACAAAACTGATTGCTACAACCCACACTATATTGCTGTGGGCTGTATGTGGGGTGGTTTTTGGTCTGTCCCAACTTCATGTTGCCCTGTCCTGCTCCTGTTTCAACTTTGACTAACTAATAATAATAATAATAATATTTCTATACTGTGTGTGTGTGTGTGTGCGATAAACCTATAGTATTCCCAACCGCCTATAATTGTAGCTACTTTGATTCTTTATAAATGTCTAACATGGATACACCGAGCAAAAGTACAAGGTTCAGGAGAGATCAATGTTGTCTGAATTACTCGATTTTCTTCCACAAAAATAATAAACAACAAACTACACTTTGTTTTTACAGCCCTGGAGCAGCGCTCTAAAACAATTAGATGAACCTAAAGGACATGTGTGAAGTGCTGCGAGTTTACAGTGTAATGAGCTTTATCTTGGTTGTTCTCAGTAAATCAACATTAACTGTTAGAGTATATGAAATACTCTGGCACATGGTTTCAGGCATGCCCTGTATAACGTTCACACAATGGCAACAATACTGACTAATTACAGCTGCGTTTGTAAAATCATAGGATTTGGTTAACGTGTGTGTGTACGTCCCATTAATCTCCATGAATACACCCCGATTTACAAAATGCACTCACCGCCAGGCTCGCACTCCTCTAAATCCTCATCATCACTCGGACATTCTGCTGACGCTACGAGCAGATCGTCGGTGTTCTGAAAGAGGAAAAGCAAAGGGAAAGAAGGGAAATATAGGGTCAAAAATCTTTTCCTGCATCCACAGTAAACATATCAATGGTTGAGCCGTCAAGGCCAGCAGTCTCTATAAGCATCACTGACATGCTTTTTTAATGAACATTCAATTATCCCCAAAAGTCTTCTTCCCAGTCAGATGTGAGGTCACGCGTCGCCGGGGTCAGAGGGATTTGCTGTTAGGCCAGCACTTTGAACACTGCAGGCGTCCTATTGATTCAAATTTATGTCTTTGAGTTGCCGCTCCCTCTAGAAGACGACTAAACATGTATTTCCACACTTCATTTTGATTGGAGCGTCTGCTAATCATCGCAAAAGACATTTATGCTCAAATATATTTGCATGGATGGAAAATTGATTACACTTACAAAGACATTCAGGAACATTGTGGCAGCTTTTTGATGATACTTTTACGATTTCTTTTGCCTTCATTTCAAATTCCTGGGATAACGCGTGGGGGAAAAACAAACAAACAAACAAACAATACCCCAGACAACCCGGCGGTCATTTTTTATGTAGTTAATATTGATGCTTGTGCTAGAGATGATGTACATGGGCAGTGCATCTGTGATGACGGTAAAAGGAGACTTTGTATAGGTGTTTGGAGGATTGTGTTTATTGCATAAGTAGTGATATTCTTGTTGCATGAGATACCTTTCTGTGTTATACCAGGTTTCTCTGTCATATTGATGGTTTGTATTGCTGTGGTGTTATAATAATGGTATTAAAAGGTGGATTGACTCAGGAAGGACATAACTGAACGCCTAGTCTAGACAGACAGATGCCAGAGATTTTTTTTTTACTATTATATAGAATAATATTCTCATAATTTCTTTTGTATTATGTAATTTATAAGAATCTAAATAAATAATAAAAAATAAAGACCACACTGTCTCTTTAAAGGAAAAAAGGCATGCCCCGAGGTTTGGAAAATATGTTCAATTTGAAACATTTAAATTAAAACTTTAATTTACACACATTTGCTTAAATACATTTTCGGCAGAGCCAAATGTGTAATGTACCATGCAGTAATCTACAAAAATGCTCATTTGCCCTCAGCAAATTTCAGCTATTTCATCCATGCTACTTTAACTTTTCGAATGGGTTTCAACACACTAATCTGGACTAATGTGTTAAAAAGTGTCCTTAAAGAATCAAACCTCCAGGTGATGCAATACATACTGTATTTTATTGCTCATGATAACTTTAATGCATCAGTCCATCTGAAATTACAATGCACGACTGAGTTTCACGTATTTTGCCTTCATGCTGCTACACAGTCACAATTCAGCACATACGGTAGTACAATTACTGCAGAAAACAATGACTGATATAATGGCGGTGCTGCCTATGCTATTTAAAAAGTATAATAGTATGTTTCTTTTGAATCGACTGACTTGCCAATGGGAATTTCTGGAGACTGTGTCAGATGGGAATGTATTGAAAGCTTTTTTTTTTGCCCTCTATGGGCCTCTGTGCTATGTTGCATGCTCATGAGTTTTCACAATAGGAGGTATTCGTTCTTTAGTCTTGGTTCAGGTATAAATGCAAGGGTTAAACCAGCGGCATGTCAGTTCATCCAGTTGAAAGCAGCTCGAACAAACGAAACATCATGGGAAAGGTAATCATCAAGACATGACTTAGGAATTATATTGTCCTGATTCTTTAATACTGAATTTGCTCTTTTTGTTCAAACAGGTTACCTTCTATGAGGACAGGAACTTCATGGGGCGCTCCTACGAGTGCACCGGTGATTGTTCCGATATGTTCTCTTACATGAGCCGCTGCCACTCCTGCAGGGTGGAGAGCGGCTGCTGGATGGTCTACGACCGCACCAACTACATGGGAAACCAGTATTTCATGAGGAGGGGCGAGTACGGTGACTACATGAACATGTGGGGCTGGGGCAACAACTGCATCAGGTCCTGCCGCATGATCCCCATGGTATGCTCAAGGAACCGCACTTAAATTCAATCTAAATTTAGTACATATACGGTGTATTTCCTCATTCTTATGTTCTTATATTTCCATAACAGTACAGAGGAAACTACAGAATGAGGCTCTATGAGAGGGACAACTTCATGGGTCCGATGATGGAGTCGATGGATGACTGTGATTCCTTCATGGATCGCTACCACTGGTCCGGCGGCTGCATGTCCTGCAATGTGATGGACGGCCACTGGCTCATGTATGAGAGACCTCACTACGGAGGAAGGATGTGGTACTTCAGGCCTGGAGAGTACAGGAACTTCAGGGACTACGGTGGCATGAGGTTCATGAGCATGAGGCGTATCATGGACTCCTGGTATTAAATCATACTGAGTATGAATGAGTATTTTCAATAAAAAAAAAAGAAAGTGCTTTCTGTTCTTTTTTTCTGTCTTTACTTCTTCTATTCAAAACTATCTGAAATGATCATAATTAAATAGCTCACTGATTTGAGGGCAATTACTCTTTTAGAGGGCTAAGACTTTTTTTTTTTAAAGGGGCATTTCATCATTTAGTGAACACCTTTTGAACTTGCTACTAATTTCATTTGGGCTTTTAAATTCCCTTTCAAGCAGCGTCTTTTCCTCCAAATCCTCAGGTTTGGCAATGGTAGAAATGAAGTAAGTAAGTAATTACTTGCCTTACTTATTATGTCACATTTTCCCAGAAGTCATTTGTTCAATTTACTTATAATTAACACAAAAGGTTAATATATTCTGAGGTAGAGCTCAGACAGAAATAAAAGAAAACAACAAAGTTTTATCCGCTATTGAAGGACTGGACTTTAGCAACAACAACAAAAAAAATTAGCAAGGATTCTGTGCTAAAGTAGCTTTTTCACCTCCGCTTTCATGCGCTAATTGACGCTAGCACTTTGATATATAAAGGGAAATGTATTTTTATGCACCACCATTTAGACGCTATAATAAAATAAGTGCAGACAATGCACATGCGTTCGCAAGGCAAAAATGGCAGCTGAGAGCTTCTATGAAAATCTTCTTAAACAGTTTGTTTTTGTTTTGTACTCGTTGTGTAATATTTTAATATGATATTATATTTTCCACATTGATTTTCATTAAATAGCATAGATTTTTTTTCTTTTTATGTTGAATAAACAAATTTAGCCTCTTCTAAAAGTACTGAAAAGGCACTTTGGATACACGGATTACATTCGGTTTTAATATGGAAAAAAAAAAAGATGAATATGGGATGTGAGCTTATACGTTATTTTCCCCAATATTAAGTTTTATGAACTAAAATGTATTTTATTCGCCCACCCATTTTTAAGCAGTTAAACGTACTGGAACATGTGACATATATAAAAACACAAAATATAAATCACTCATCGCTTTTAAAGGATCGTGACTTCTGTGGGTCACATGATTGAGGCAGTTATCAGCTGCATGAGATATGCAACCAAATAATACATTTTATGTACTTTTATACTATCTGATCCAATAAACTTTGGTGGTTTGCCATCAAAGGTGAGTTTTTCTAAGCTGTTGTAATAAAAGCTGCAGTAAATAAGGAAGATTGATTCTGATTGATTGGTTCTAAACCCGAATATCATCAGCGTATAACAAGAAGAGAGAAACTGGCCTTTAACAGGGACCGTGTAGATTGAAGAGACAAACATTTACGGAAATCTTAGTCTTGGGAAATCATAGTGAAATACCTGATGTGAGATGCTTTTTATGCGGTACCACACTTCTGTGCTTAGAGGTGTTTTGACATCTCACAGAACCTAATCATTCTCAATGCTTGGCACTATGAAATCTTATCTCTTTGTGATATCGGGTTCTTCAGTTTCACAATCACATTATTTTCAGCATGTAGTCGATTTTTAAAGACACAATGAGGTCACCGTTTGTCTACTTGGGTTGTACAATTGTTCTACGTTTATAGTGCATGGTGCTAAAAGAACTACGGAGATAACGAAGCAATTCATTCCACAACAAATGCGGCCCTCGTGAAAAGCCAACATTTGTATCTTGTGAAAATTTGTATAAATATAACTATAAGGTCATGTTGATGATCATATCGACAAAAAGATTGATGTTCACATTATATGGATAATAGTCCGTGACCATACGTGACATCACTTTTCATATTTAGTCTGTTTGCATTTGCTGTTATAAAAACCTAGGAAGATGTTCCACTAGAATCTGGAGTATGGTGGAGATTTGTGCTCATTCATCCACAAGGGCACACCGCTACCATTAATAAAGGTACTGCTGTAGGGTGAAGAGGCCTGGGGTGCAGTCAGCGATCCAATTCAGTCCTAAGGTGTTCAAGGTCTCCATTTGAACCCATAACCTATAATTATGGAGCTCACATTGTGCTCAGGGAAAGCTTTATGCCTGAACCAGATCTCTCGTTCAGATAAAGGGGAAATTTAACGCTACCACATACCTCCTATAAAATTATAAAATAAATAAATAAATAAATAAAAAAAATAAAAAATATATATAATATATAGATATAATATATTATATATATATATATATATATATATAGGACATAGACAGACAGACAGACAGGACATACAGAAGATAGACAGAGAGATAGATAGATAGATAGATAGATAGATAGATAGATAGATAGATAGAAAGAAAGAAGGGAGAAAGATTTTGCTTACACCGAAAGTAAAAGATTGATAAATGGGCTTGATTGAACATTTATAAATATTTTTAGAGTACTAAATTACTTCTTCTCTGTGATTTAAAGAAAATAAGATTATTTTACTTGAGTGTTTGCATACGTTTCACCATGTAGGAAATCGCTGTTCTGTTTGTCGGTGTAGCACGGCACACCGAGTCGGAGTCGGAGCAGGAAAAAAACATCAAAGCCTACAATCGATGTTTTATTTAACCATCAAAGTGTTAAGACTCCGAGATCAAAGCCATGTGATGCCTCTCAATCTCTGCACTTTTATTCTGATATAAAGACAGGTATGATGGAGGCGCTTCTTCTCTGCCTCACTCGGCATCTGTCTGCCTCTCTAAGGCAGCTGCTTGCTGTTTTCTTGTAGAAGCAGGAGAGGAACATCAGTTCTGATGTATTTATAGTTATAATGCAATCACCTTCTCCCGTGCTCCAACATGCTTAATATAACACATGGCTACAAAAAATATATTAAATCAAATTGTTCTGAGATTTGGGTAGATGTATACAGGAAAATAGATTCTTTTAGAAATAATAGGTTTTATAGATTTTTTTTTTGGATAAACCCATGATTAAATCGAAAAATCTCAAAAAGTAGTTTTTGACACACACACAAACAACACACACACACACACACACACACACACACACACAAATATATATATATATATATATATATATATATATATATATATATATAGGGTATAATATAATTGCGATTAATATATGCAATTAATATATATATATATATATATACACATATATATATATACATATATATATATATATATATATATATATTATATATATATATATATATATATATATATATATATATATATATATATGTGCTTTCAATCGAGATTCAAATAATCAGGATTAATCACACGATTGCCATGAGTTAACTCGTGACTAATCACACACTGATCGCACATTTTGAATGTACCATTCAACCAAATCATTGTGTACTTTCAGACAATAATATTAACACAGCACCTAACATCATCTGCAATAAACAAGCTTGTGCATATTTCCATTAGTCATCAATAATCATCTTACGCCATTAAAAAATTCAGGATGTCACCTTCAAAATGTGTGAGAAATAAATAATGATTGCAAAACACATCCTTTTTTCTGTTGCTATTGTTATGACTGCCAATGCCAATCTACCTATTATAATGTATGGCACAAAGCAATGATGATGAATTTAAAGGGATGAGCCACGGTTATGTCTTTGTCCTGTTGAACGAACACTTATGGGGCAGGGGATAATGGCCACTTCACACTTGAGCGCTTTTTCTTTGGGATAATTAAGTTCCTTCCTGCCTTCATTCAGTTTGGACAATAGTTATGGCCTTTTTTTTGTTCTCGTACTGCCCCAAAGGCAACGGGTGTAGACAAGAGAAAAGGAATGAGAGGTACATTATAAGCTGTAGATAAAGCATGAATAATCTCTTAGATGTTATAGCTGTTGCCATGTCTACACACTTTCTTACTCCTCCAATCTAATATTAGCATCTATATACTTACCAACAACGGTCCTGTTTTTTTCCTACGCTGTAATAATAATAATAATAATAATAATAATAATAACAATAACAATTTAAAAGCAGAGAGTGGGAAAATTACACCTTGTCACATCACAGCGTGGCGTTGCGTTCTTTGAGCCCTCACCTGTGTGACAGTGTCCCTCATGGTGGGTGAGCGCTGCTTGCGGGTGGTGGTGGTGGCCATGGTAGTAGTGGTCTCCATGATAGTGGTGGACATGTCTGCAAGCGGCGTGGTGGACGTGGTGTCCGTGGTGAGGACAGAGGGCACTTCGCCTACCAGACGCAGGTTGCCCTGCACTTGAACGTTGGGGTCTCCTTCAGCCGCTAGCTTCAGGACCTGCAAGCCGTTGTAGTACAGGCCTGAGATCTGACCCTGGAAGTTGCGTCCTTTTTCGCCGCCGCCGATTTTGATGGACGCCTGGCTGTTAAAGATTGTCAACTGCCGACCTGTCAGAGTGGGAGGGGGGGGCATCAAAAAAGAAAGATAGAGCGAGAAAAGGAGGAGAGAAAATTGCAGGATAAGAGAGGAAGGTCAGAAAAAAGAAGAAGGATTGAATGTAGAAGGAATAGTGAAGGAAAGAAAAGAGGAAACAGTGAGGCATTTTTTAACATTATATACAACACACAAACACAGCATGAAATACAACAAAATAGCCTCAAATCTCTCTGGATTGTCCTGGTAACACTTAAGAAGATGGGACGCGGACGCAGCTAAGGGGTTAGCGATTAGACGCGTAATCATTGCGTCGTACAGACACGCCCTATCAAGCGTCAGGCGTGTTAGCAAGACAAGAGAGATCTGTTTTCCCCTCCCTCGACCTCCTTTGCCAATGTCAGCGCTTTATACCTGTCCTTTTCACAGCTCAAACTGTTAGGCAAAGGGAAGGAACGACCTCTGATGAGGTGTCCCCTGGGAGAGTGATGGACACAACAGCAGGGGGACAACGGAAGATAGATTTTACCGCCAGTCAATGCAAAGGGGAAAATACAGCACAGGACGGAATTTAATGCATGTAGCAATTTCCGATGTTCGCGCGTGTACAAATGATTCTCCTTATAGGATTATTTGGCCCGATAAAACGCCCAGTGTGCATCCGTAGGGTTGATTTTCAAAGGGGAAAATGCACCGGACGTCTATTCTTTGATTCAATTAATGCTGACTGAGCCTATTATTTACTTAATAGCCTTGTTTGTGCAGATCGCACTTCATTGATTTTAGTGCCCATGTGTGCATTAGTGTGTGTGTGTGTGTGTGCGTGTGTGTGTGTAACACTACATTGACTTTGTGAGTGTGCGCATGTCTGAGTGACAGAATAAGCTAAGCTCTTCCATTAGGTTGACACTAGCATTAGTGGATCATTAACAGATCAGCCCATCTGCTTGAACCCCAGGAGGGCTGCTGAAGACTTTAAGCTATAATGACATCTACATAGATGACTTATGGACCGGATATCTCAACGAGTTAATTTCTCACCGGGGAAAGCGGTTTTGGGGAAAGTGAATGCTAAAGGATCTTGATGAAGGAGCACTGGTTTTCCGAGGGCTTAATGTCGGTCACGGGCCGCTGACATAGGCAAAGGAGCATCAAACATAACAACATATACATACACACACTATTGTCTCTCACAGTTGTGGTCTCTCTGAACAGTAGTAATAATAAGGAGGGGGAAAAACATGCTCTTCGTGGATTTGTTCTCCGGGTTTCTCCCTGAATGTGGAAGCACATCGGTATGTAAGGTGCCTTTCAATGGATTGCCATTCCCATTAAGGTTGTATTCTCGCCTCTGGATCCAGTGAATCCCTGACTAGACTACAGCTGCAGCTAAAAATGAATGAATAGGAATGATTATGCTTTCAATCATGTTTCCAGCTTGCGTTATAAATATGAGATGAGGTTACAGGGCAAATATATTCCAAATGCAAGACGTTTACTCAGACTTGAGTACAATCAAACAAATAACCTAAAAGACCCTGGTTTTGTTGTGCAAAAGTGAATATTTAGAAGACTAGAAATGATAAATGGACTAGTGATCGATGGAGAACAATCCACATGTCCTCACTTCCACAGCCACCCTATTTGGATCTTGAGGACTTCACCCTTTTCTCGAAGACAGGGGTTGCGTTTAGCACGTCAGAACCAGGGAGGAGATCCAGAGCAAATCACAGAAGGTGCTTGGCACGCTTCAAGAAGACTTCCAGGACATATTCCAGAAGTGCCATTAATTCTGTATTGCTTTTTTTGCTATATAAAAGTAGTCGGGAAGCTTTTCGATAACACCCTCATACATTCTACCAGGTATGTGGGATCACATAAGACTGTCTACACACGCTGTAGGCCACGTGTCAAACTCGATGTGGTCCGCCACGTCATTTTATGTGGCCCACAAGAGCTTAAAAGGTGTAGGATTGTCTTAAAATAAGGCTATACTGTTTTAAAGTATGCACTGATAATAAACTACGTCTCCCACAATGCATGCGACAATGATACCCGCGAAGTGACGGCATCGCGCCAATAGATTGCAGTGTATCCCACATCAAGGGCGATTTTTCCCAGAAGCAGAATTTAGAATGTCCAGGAAGAGAAAAGTTGATACAGATGGAAGGCATTTCCAAGAAAGATTGGAAAGCGAATACATGTTTGTTCTTCAAGGAGAAAATGTCTTTTGTGTTATGAGGCAGCGTCGCTCATCAAAGAGTATAATACTGTCTTACTGGCCCTTCAAGGGAAACCATAATGGTGATGTGGCCCATGGTGACAATGGGTTTCACACCTGTACATTGTAGGCAATAGCTAACTTCCAGAATAACCTCCCAGACATATAACTAGCTAGCAAGTTATAGCCAGCAAGTTCATACAATTGCTTCACCACTTAAGGTGACACACTTCTCCACACATTGGATGAGCTCTTCGAAATGGTGAAACGTTGGGGCAACATGGAATATGAAATTCTGCCTCATCCCGACCTCATTCCCAGCGATTCTTCTACTTCCAATACCACTTTGTGGCAGGTGTAATAAAAGACGATGACTTGGTGAAAAAGGTTCTCCATCAATATACAGACACAGCATATATATATATATATATATATATATATATATATATATATATATATCTATATATATATATATATATATATATATATATATATAAAGGCAGAAATATGCAGAGATGGAGAAATGAAGGACAGAAAAAGGTGAAATGGCCCACCTGATCTTTCTTACAGGAAACCAAACTATAGCTTAGTTTAGTTATTTCATGTCTTTTAACAAACTAATTGGTTGCTAATAGTTACAGTAGGTACTATACTATACATAGAGACAGCTATAATTACCCAGATGGCATTATGTCTCATTCTTTATAGTCAAGTAAAAAATTGTTAGAAATATAAGGATAAAAGTTATCCTATGGAGAAAGAGCCTTAATACCTTATGGATATTACTGTTAATATAGTCATTGTTTATTGGCACAGATGGCACTGATGCATGTTCAATATTTTTAGTTCCTGCTCTAAAATAACAATGATAATATTATAATAAATGTTGCAACATTATATATATATATATATATATATATATATATATATATATATATATATATATATATATATATATATATATATATATATATATATATATGGTAGCTGATTAGCAACTTGGGGCAAGCGAATGTCGTCTGTACGTTTCATGCCAAGAAAGGAGATGAGCAGAGAGGGTTTTAAGACGGTAAGGCACAGACAGAGCACACTCTGAGGGAGAGGGTGAGCAAAACCCATGGCAACACCAGCACTGCTTATATCACTATTCACTGTGGTTGTGTGCGTCCTCCAGACTCTCATGCAACAAGAGGCAAGTAAATGAAAAGTTGAGAGAGAAGAGTAAATGGACTG
>JACRUU010000028.1:7486876-7644376 GCA_030449085.1 Kryptopterus vitreolus | reverse complement strand
CTGTCTCCTCTCCACCAGGAAGGTGTGTGGTGGGCGTTGTGACGCACAGTGGGTGTGGATGAGGATACCCCCTCTCATAATGTGTCTTGAAAAGCGCTATATAAATGTCATGAATTATTATTATTATTATTATTATTATTATTATTGAAACACTGTATGTCCGTCATGTTCCATGTGGCAGGTTTGTCCAGTCCGACGAGTAAATTGACGCCTGCTCGTGACGACACGCACTTGTTTGCGCCATTTTGCACCGCTAGTCACGAAACCTTTGGAACACCTCGACTATACAAGCTAGGTCATGTTACCCGTGTTCCTCTGCTCGAAAGAAACACGGCAAATGTTTCCCTACCAGTGTCCTGCTGTCACGGAAGGAGAGTAGACAATAAAAACAACCTTGTCCTTGATTCTTCTATTCCTCATCTCCTGCTTCGACTGGGCGAGGCTGCCAGAGTTGATTATAGAAGTGGGTGGCAGTTATCTCCTCAGCACAAGGCGTCTACTGGTAATTAAGTGCTGAACTTTCTTTTTTTTTTTCCCTCTCGAAATAAAGCCCAAGTAGGCGATTTTCCAGCGCCGTGAATCAGTAGCGTTGAGGCGTGAGGAAAATTGCCCGTGACAGGAAGACGTTGAAGGCGAGGAAAGAAAACCAGTATGAAAGAAAAAAAAAGTGGACATAGAAATCGGACTGGCGAGGGAGGGAAGCGCCTTCCCCGCATGTACAGTATCGATGCACAGAGACACTTTCTCCAAGATCACACTCCTGCTTGTACCTGGCCCATAGCAGACAAGCAAATGATATCCTATGCCTCGTCTGCAGTGACGGAAATACAGCAGCATAATTGCATCAGATAAGGAAACTACCGGACTTCAGAAAGAGAGAGAGAGAGAGAAAGAGAAGACAGCGATGAAATAAAACCATTAGCGATCAAGAAGAAAGTGTTGAGCCGGAGCTGTTGTGTAGGCAGAATGACATGTCTCTAGTCTCAGACAATGTTTCACGAGACACAATTGAGTGGGAGGGTTTGTTCATTAGCAATTAGCGTGACTAGAATTGTCCTTATAAAGGATTAGAGTGAGAGTGAAACAAACAAGCGCCAATTTTGTTCCAATTCTCTCCATTGAGGAAGAATATATGGTGTAGGCATTGGACTCTGGAGCGTAAGGTCACAGGTTCGAGTCCCAGCCACTGGTGGATCCTTGCGTAAACTTCAATTGCTCAGTTACGGTTTGCACAAGCCAGTGCATTTCCTGTTGCTTGTCCCAAGCCTGGATAGATGGGGAGGGTGATGTTAGGAAGGGTGTCCAAAGGTAAAAGCATGCGCTAAATCAAATATGCAGATCCGCAGTGGTGCCCCCGGGAGAACAGGAGAAAAAATATATAGTGTAGAAATTTCCCTTTTACTACAAATACCTCGGACACTCTTGATTCATACTGGCTAAATATTAAAACGGGTAATGGAAGTCTCTTTGAGAGATAGTCTCTCTGAGACATGAATCTTTCTACATAGATGTAATGATATGCGCACCAGCATCAGAGTTACAGAGTGAAAACAAGACAATCTCCGACCTTCATGACCTTCAGAATCACAAAGAGCTTTTGCACTTACAAGGAATTGTTATTTGTACATAATTTGTCCACATTTTTATTTGTACATAAGTTACAATCTTCTGGTCTTGTCTGGACTCTAGGTTCAGAACTCTTAGCTTATTCAAATTTATTGACGCTTCTGTTGTGACCATCACCCTTCTGACTATGTCTAATTATGTCTTTTTTCTTTTTTTTTGTATTAATCACACGATTGTTTGAGGATTAGTGGCAAAATATGTTGTTTGTTGCAGCCCTGCTCAGCGCAACCAGGCTCAAGGCCCCAAAGGCGGCTTCGCCTTTGCGTGTGGCTGCCGAATATGAGCTGTCCTCAACACCCTCCCAAAGAATGACCTAACAATGTGGCCATCTTTAGTCCTCTCATGCTTTTACCCAAACGGACATCCACTGTCAGCTTCTGATAATGATAATGACAGTGTTGTTTCTGATGACGGTGTTGACTCGTGTTAGTGCACGCGTCCCACCTCACCCATATGTGATATCAGACTCGTGAAGATTTCTGCATTTGGATTTTATTCTGCATTTGTTTTTCTGATGTTTGAGCACATTTCTCTTTCCTTTCCAACGCTGTCAGGAAAAAAAAGGTACCGTGGGGCTACAATTTTGTTTCTATGGGAACAAAAAATTATAATGGTGCCTTTAATAGTACACAATAAGGCCTTAGGGTACAATTATGGTCCCAAAACAAGTTATAAAGGTACAGACTAGAGGTAAAAAATTGTACCCTTCATGGTACCACCCCAGCCACAACCACACGTACCTTTCTTTTTCAGAGTGGATGGTCCAAAGCCAGGTCACTCTGACTCGGCTCAAAAAAACTTGAATAAACTTAAATCTCGTGTGCGTGTCTCATCTTTTTGTCCCTGCCTCTTTCAGTCCGACTCTTAATGTAGATTTAAAGAACATTATGTGGAGTTTTGGCCTCTATTAGAAGTTATCTTACAGTTGCAACCCTTTTTCATGTGGGATGCAAAAAGCACAAGTATAATCATTTAAAACAATATATTGTCAATACTGTGGGTTGTATAAATACATTAATTCTTCATTCATCTTCTACCACTATATCCGATTTTCCCTCGGGTCACGGGGAGTCTGTGCCTATCTCAGGCGTCTATGGGCATTAAGGCAGGATACACCCTGGATGGAATGCCAACCCATCGCAGGACACACACACACACACACACACATTCATACACTAGGGACAATTTTCCAAGGTGCCAATCAACCTACCGTGCATGTTTTTGGACCGGGGAGGAAACCGGAGAACCCGGAGAAAAACCCCCTGAGAACATGCAAACTCCACACACACATGGCCGAGACAAGAATCGAACCCGGACCCTGGCGGTGTGAGTCGAACTTGCTAACCACTGTATTTACACAAAAAGACAGTATATCGGGGGGTGGAAGTTAAGTTTAAGATCTTTGTTTCTGATTTAATAGTTTTTGTTTTATTGTTAGTTTGCAATTGGATTTCATTGGGTTGCAATTGGATTTTGCAATTGGGTTTCATGTGCCTCATTAGTGGGCAGTGATTATTACATGCATATGGCTGTATATGGCCTGATTAGGCATTGCATCGTACGAAAAATAAAAATTCTTTATTCTTTCACTGAGAGTCATGTTTTCTATTTATGAAGAACTAAATAAGGCCAAATGTTATGGTTATATAAAGAATTATCCTAAAATCATGTCTGATCTTTGGCCCTACATACTACATACTGGGAAGAAGTTGTCACCTCTGGTACAAATGAAGGGTGTTGCCGATTATGCACGGCTGCTACGTCGCATTTACAGTAGGCACGGAGAAAAGTTCAGACTGCAGGAGACAAATGGGAGAGGATTAGTGAGACGGAGGAAGTTTAAAAGGAGAGTCAGCGAGGAAAACGGAAGGCAGCAGGGATCAAAGAAGGAAGGGGTAATGAGATATGGAGCGATGGGAGGATGCTCGGGACGAGAGAGGCGAGCAGATCGGCTTCAGAAAGGGGAAAAAAAAAAAAAAAAAAAAAAGAGACGACGCGACCGAGTGGGTTTTCGGCGGAATCGAGCCGTTACAAAGTTTAGCGACTTCTTTTTCCCCTCCATCGAGCTGCTATAACTGCTGCCGCTTTGGATTTATAACTCCTTCACTGTAACGTGTCCTACACGTGCGTCCTCATCTAACTCAGTGTCGGGAGTGATTCTGGCCATCCGGAACGTGGTGGTGATGGTGGTGGTGGGTGGGGGGGGGGGGGGGTGGGGGTATTGGAGGCACGGCTAAAATGAGGACAAATGAGCAATTTGCAGGATTTTGGGATGGGGGGGTGTTGATGAGAAGAAAACATTTCAAATGCCAGCAAATTCCTGTTGATACCGGGAGTAGAAGATTCGATTACTGTCATTTCAGAGAGACCATGCGGTGTGAGAGACCCAACAGCTAAAAAAAATAACATTAGATATTCCTTTTTTGTAAGCAAAACACAGGGTGCAGATACATGCAAAAAAATGTACACACTATTCATCAAGTTTAACATTAGATTAAGTCAAATAAGATTCATGATATGAGTCTCAACATAGTACATCACAAACATCAATATAGTTACATTGCAATAAATGTTAAAGGGACCTTTTTTTTTTTTACAATAATATCTCGAAACCTTTAGTAATCCAATGTCAGACATTATTACGACGTGTATCTTTTCCATAAACCAGGTTAAGGTTTTAACCCTCTGAGTCTGTTAGGGAGGGAAGGCTGACGGTGACGTAATACACGACTAGTTAATTTTTGTTTTTTAAAATAAGTTAAATCTGGTTAGTGGTGTGTTTAGGAACGTCTCGGTTAGATTTATCCAAATATTTTCAAAAGGTTATGTGGATTTAGAAATAGGTTTATGACTGAGAGCTTGCCTTAAAAAAAAAAAAAAAAAAAAGGAAATAAATAAATAAATAAATGTAAAAAAAAATTGGATTGGTTTTGACGACTGGAGATAAAGGCGTGGCAGCTCTCAGGGTTTAGACTGAGGTTGGATTTGATTTGCTGTTAGGTGGTTAAATTCTGCTCGTCTGCTCGGGGAATCTGTCACTCTCCATCTATGGCTTTAACCCTTTGAGTTGAAAGAAACAAATGAACAGGCCCCTCCCTTTCTCACTTCCTGTCCTCTCCCTCATTTATTCCCTTCTCTTCATTTTGGACTCATTTTAATGTCTTGCACTAGTAAAGAATATTAATAATGAAATTCATTTGCCCGGGTGTATATTATGACTAGTCTAGGAACAGATAAATATCCAAGTCTCCACTGTGTCTATAAACACATATCTTTCTTGCTAATGATTTCATAGCAAAGTGTGTGTGGTTCATTGACTGGGTATATTTCATTTACAGGAGTAATTATAAGGAGCTTAAAAGACGTTAAAGCTCAGATATCACACACACACACACATATATATATATAATCCACTGAAAAAAATGGATGAAAAATGTATGTGTGACAATCGTGAAGCATTTCTGCATTTCGAAAATAAAATTAATGTGGATCACAATTGCATACCCGGCCTGGTGATTCATATTTAATAGCCTCGAAAAGATTGCTTAGAGCTTTACAACTGACTCAAAATGTAGACTAATGTGTGCTATTATAAAAAAACAAAAACAAAAACAAAACAAAACAAAAAAAAAACATAAAAAAAATCACAAATCTAAAGCTCCTGAGTTTTCTAATCCTAGTGATGTGATTAATATCGCTTGTCTAATACGCCTCCTGCATTCCTTTAGAAGAGAAAGGGAAGGTAAAAGGAAGCAAAACGATGGAAGGAATAAAAAACGCTCGCACTTCTTTAGAAATTAACCACCTACGGCATCACCAACGAGAGCGCACGCGCAGGGTGGGGGTGTCTGGCACTCAAAGGGTTAAAGTTGAGTCAATTTGAAATCGTTCAGTCCCTTTAACTTTTAAAGATGCCCATCATTATGAGCATAAAGCTTGGATAGAGTGGTGGTGTTTTTTTTTCTGCCAACATAGTCATAATTGGCTTAACGCTTCTATGGTTAACATGAATGGAAAGAGTTCACAACAGCCATGTTCACTGGGATGTGGGGTAAGGGGAATAAACCAGCGGGAGGAATTTGGATGCTGGCTGTTGTAGGAGGTTAGGGGGGGTGTTATGTGCTTGTTATTGGTAGGGTTAAAACTCTGAAGAGGTGCAGTCCCATGTCAAGATATGCAAAAGACATCTTTTTACATATATATTTATAAACATGTATATATACGTAAACATGTTTAAAATCATGCTTTCAATCCAGGATATATCTACACAAATGTTTTTAGAAACAGACCAAAGTGATTATGATAGTGGTTTCTCCATGTAGCCCTTGTTTAAAAGAGGCTAATTCGTGACCATTATGATCACAACATGGATATTACAAACTGGATAGGTCATTAATTTTCTCATTTTGGCCCTTCTGCTGTCTGTTTTGTCGCCAAATGCCTGGGAATTATAACGAGCACTGATGGGTCTGCCCCTCTTTCAGAGATGTGGTTAAGTCAATTAGACGATTAGCTCATTAAGTGGGATTAATGGAGTTTATTACCTTTGTCGAGTAGCCACTCGTCTACTACCCGACCAAGTCTGTATGGGATTCTTTGTCTGGCAATAGCCAGGCGCTCATTATCAAAGCTCCCTTTAGAGAATTTGGAGAAAGCAAAACAAAAAAAAAACAAACAAAAAAACAATTTCAACATTTCTTACAGTCTCAATGTCCAAAGGTCAGAAGATTAGACGTCAAAAATGGTTAGAAATAAGCAGGAGTTTAGCAGGTTATTGTCTTTAAAATCAGCTTTAGTGTTTGCGAAAAATAAAAACGTTATGCTTTCTTTGGTTAAATGATTTTTTTTTCCTTGTTTTTTTTTTTTTTTTTTTTGGTTAGGAAGTTAACAAAGCTTTAGTTGCCATGTGTATTTAAAATAGTAGTTTAGTTACGAGGTAATGAGTTAAAACATATTTATGAAGAATTTAGAAAACCAGTGTCTTCCTGCTCCGTAGTTACAGACAACATATAGGATTTTATAAAAACACATTCAAAACGGTCACTGGAATAAACAGCACTCATTATAGTAAACAATAAACAATGCAGTGGGGAATAGTATAGTGCAGAATGCTGAACATTTGGTTTTATTCATCATTTCAACCAAAAAGGAAGATATTTTCTGTGCTAAAATAATAATAATGATAATAATCATTTAAAAAAGAAAACCACAATTTCAATACGCTTTGATCATTTAACTTAAAAGGAATCGCAGATTCTGTGCTGCTGTGAAGTTCATCAAACATAGATTTGATTTTAAATATTGATTCAGCTTTGCCACACCAAAACTGTTTAAATAAGGGGTAGAACTGTCAAATAAAACATTCTAATACATGATAGCATGTGTCACACACACACACACACACACACACACAGTTCATACCATCGCTTATTCTATGCCAATCCTGCACTAAGAGGAAAAGTGTGCACTGGGCACAGTCGTGTGCTATTTTAAGACGGAAAATGAATGAAATAAAACAAGAATCCTTTCTGGTATGTTGTTATTTATGCGTTCTTTAAAGAAAATCCATTGCCAGTGATTAAAAAGATAAGCTTGCAGCGTTGATTATTTATTTATGTGTGGCATTACATTCTCTCATTCTCCAAAACCACATTAAATACTGCCCCAGTTTTGAGACGTCAGCCATTGGTTGAGAAAAGTGTTTTATTATGGTGAATAATGACAGAGGAGGCAAAATGTTATCTAAATACCATGAAGGGAGAACACAAACTCCAAAAACAGAATTCTAAGACGAGTGTGCTGCAGTCCAACAGGATCAAATACACAGGAATGTTTTTTTTTTTTTTCCTCACTGAAAAGAGATTTTTTTAGAATTCCTATAAAAGCCATAAATGGAATGACCCGTAAATATAGCGAATATAAAAATACGTTTGAGTGAATTCAGGTACTGATGTAGGTGGGATGTGGAGACCTAGAGTGCCATCAGTGTTACAACTTGTTCCAAAGGGTGGAGGTAAGAGGTCTTTGCAAGATTTTCCACTCCAACCCAATCCAAACCTTATCTTCATTGTAATGCTTGAAATGTTTCCGTCTACTGGTTCAAGTAAAGTGAAAAATTGTGTACAAATTGGATGCAATTTTCACTGCATTTAATACGTTTATCTATCTATGTAACTGTTCTGGACTCTGTCTTTGAGAACTACAGTTCCCAGAAGCCCCTGCCTTTGAATCATTCAAGGACTCCTCCCTGTTTCTGGCAAGGGGCATATTTAAGTATACACTCTAACACACACACACACACACACACACACACCTTGCAGGTGATTGATTATAGTAATGACTTTATGGTTGTTCCATGTTTCTAGTTCCAAGCTTCTAGTTTTCCAAGTTTTACCTTTCTCAAGTTTTCCAAGTTTTACCTAGCTCCTAGTTTTCCCAGTTTTACCTAGCTCAGTTTTCCAGTTTTCCAAGTTTTCCAGGTTTTACCTAGCTCCTAGTTTTCCCAGTTTTACCTAGCTCAAGTTTTCCAGGTTTTACCTAGCTCCTAGTTTTCCCAGTTTTACCTAGCTCAAGTTTTCCAGGTTTTACCTAGCTCCTTAGTTTTCCCAGTTTTACCTAGCTCAAGTTTTCCAGGTTTTACCTAGCTCCTAGTTTTTCCAGGTTTTACCTAGCTCAAGTTTTCCAGGTTTTACCTAGCTCCTAGTTTTCCCAGTTTTACCTAGCTCAAGTTTTCCCAGTTTTACCTAGCTCTTAGTTTTCCCAGTTTTACCTAGCTCAAGTTTTCCAGGTTTTACCTAGCTCCTAGTTTTTCCAGGTTTTACCTAGCTCAAGTTTTCCAGGTTTTACCTAGCTCCTAGTTTTCCCAGTTTTACCTAGCTCAAGTTTTCCCAGTTTTACCTAGCTCTTAGTTTTCCCAGTTTTACCTAGCTCAAGTTTTCCAGGTTTTACCTAGCTCAAGTTTTCCAGGTTTTACCTAGCTCCTAGTTTTTCCAGGTTTTACCTAGCTCAAGTTTTCCAGGTTTTACCCAGCTCCTAGTTTTTCCAGGTTTTACCTAGCTCAAGATTTCCAGGTTTTACCTAGCTCCTAGTTTTTCCAGGTTTTACCTAGCTCAAGTTTTCCAGGTTTTACCTAGCTCCTAGTTTTCCCAGTTTTACATAGCTTCTTGTTTTCCCAGTTTTACCTAGCTCAAGTTTTCCAGGTTTTACCTAGCTCTTAGTTTTCCCAACTTTATCTAGCTCAAGTTTTCCAGGTTTTACCTAGCTCCTAGTTTTTCCAGGTTTTACCTAGCTCAAGTTTTCCAGGTTTTACCAGGTTTTGTGTTTATTTTTGTGCTTTTCCCAAAGATTTTCCTAAGAACTATTTTTGTGGATAATTACCTGTCTGTGTTCTCGAAATAAATCTGCACTGGATCTGCGGAACTCGAGTATACCACCAAGCTGTTACAATCGAATGTAATTCATATAAGGAATAAATAAGACAGCATTCAAAGGCCGTAGTTCATTAGAGGTATAGTCTTTATAGGAAGTTATTTTAATGTTACATAGAAAACTGTAGCAGAACCTCCGTCTCAAAAATGAAGGAGCCTTTGTGAAAACTATATTTAAATTGTAACTGTTTTTGAAATTTTGGTGCACTAAATTTGGCATTGCAATGAATACATATCCGGCCATGGCTACACGTACTATACTCCTCGTTTTACTACTATCGTTTCACTGTACAGAAGCAATTTAATTCACACACAGTTTGATTTGCTTTTCCGGTCCAAATTCAGACACGTCAAACATTTAATGATCTGTGTCTATATAGATGGAGAATTATTTCATTATTTCCTCTAATGACTTCAGTGTTGACTGTCCTTTAACCTCTATTATACTCTATCCATCTCTCTCTCGCTCTCTCTCTCTCTTTTTCACTCTCGCCAGCAGTGAGAATGGGAGACGTTGGGAAATCAAAGTTGTCAGTTCTTTAATTAGTTGGAAGCAATCTTTTCTTCTGTCTCCCCCTCCCCTCCCTTCCTCCCTCCCTCTCTCTCTCTCTCTCTCACTCTAATAAACTTGCACACTCTATTGCCACCGACTTCTTAACTGGTAGTGCAACTCGACTGCAAACGAACTAATCAAAATCCCTCCAAGGAACTACCCAGAGTCCCTGGCTGACTTCCAGGAATGGCAGCCGCATGTGTCAGCTCTGCATCATCTGTATCATCCCGGGTAAGCGCACTTCATTAGCGCGTAATTACAACCTTGTGAAAACATTTGGAGCGCCTTCATGCAGGCTGCATTCAGGATCTATCGCTGGCCAGCTGTTCTGCTCAGGCTTTGTTATGGAGTGTGCTTTATGTGACATGCTTTTACATAAGCACGTGTCGTGGAATTTACAGACGGTGAACAGGCCTTGAGGAAAGATTCCCATATCTAGTGGAAAGTCTTCCCAGATGACTGGAGAATATATATATATATATATATATATATATATATATATATATATATATATATATATATATATATATATATATATATATATATATGTATTGTGGACCATATATGGTCAGTTTTCTTTGTTCAGGAAATACTAGTTTAGGTTATATTTTTCCACAATATATGTCACAACAACCCTCCTTGTTAACAATGATCGAATAAATGAATAAACAAAGCGTTCAAGCAAACGTTCCTGCTTCAGGCTACTTTCGTCTAAACAAACCACCACTCCCAATCCGAAAACACACCTTTCGTCTCAACCACATTCTCTAAACCGCACCACACACTAGCCTTATCATGATACACACCTCAAACACAACAGGAACATCAGCAGGGACACGCAACCACCCAAAATCCCAACACAAAAGGAAATCTTTCGGAATAGCCTCATACATTAACAGCACACATCCTCTGTTCAGCAGCTGTCCGTGGTACTGAAAATTCAGCACTTACTGAAAAATAGCTTATCTCATGTGTGTGTGTGTGTGTGTGTGTGTGTGTGTGTGTGTGTGTGTGTGTGTGTGTGTGTGGGGTGGGGGGGGCAGAACAGGTCTGCTATGGATATGGAGAGGAAACATGTGCAGAGGCCAGTGTGAAATAGAGTATTATTGTTGTTTGCCATGCTATTTCAGATAACAGACTGTGCAGCCGTCGCAGAGATGATGTTAAACACACAAACACACACACACACACACACACACACACACACACACACACAAGTGTAAGAGCAAAATCTCTCTCTCTCTCTCTCTCTCTCTCGGAGCAAGCTTCACGGTGTTCTTTATGACTTTTGCAGAGTTGATGGGCTTCTGAGACGGTGAGTATTATAAAGTAGTGAATTAAGAGCAGTGGCGTGTGTGAGCGGCACTCTGCTTGCTGAATGAATCCATGGATCTCTCTGCTGATTACCAAAACATTGCAAGCCGTATTCATCCATCTGCACTGTCTCTGTGCTATCCGGCTTAATTCCCTTCATATCCACACCACACATATAGGGGGGGGAAAAACACAGTATTAATATAAAGGTATACAGGAGAAGTTTATTTAAATGCTCATTCTTCCTGCTTCTATGGTTTTCACATTAACATTTTCATTAAGTTACCCCTGTAGAATGCCTTTTCTTCTATACACAGAGTTTTAAACCATTTAATATTCTCCGGTTTACAACAGGATTGAATCCGCGATGATGGAGACTATATATAGCTATTAGTAAATATTTTCTTTTCGTATGGGTTGGAAACTCACACGACCGATGCCTTAAAAAACACAGTAGGTTTATTCTAGAGCGTGACCCCCTGCCTCTTAAAGGGTGTGGATAATGTGTGACCCAACACTTTTAATAAAGGAGCATGTTTAAAAATGCTAACTCTGTTAACTGAACATAATCCCCTTGACAAACTCTTTGCAAAGTGTGCAAGTTTTTTTTTTCTTCTTTTTTTTGTTAAATTGGGTTTTCATTTGTATAAGAAAAAAAAAAAATCAAATCAGCCTATTCATTAAAAGACATTCATAAAGGATGGTTAAGCCTTTGGCATTTTTAGTGAGATAAGACTAAGGGGGTGTGTAAAGTGAGGCAAGTAAAGAATGAGCCTTAGAGAGAGAGAGAGAGAGAGAGAGAGAGAGGCAAAGTGAGAGGCAATAATAGTGTGCATGTCCCTGGGGAACCATCTGCCTCAGTTTATTAAGGTGACCTAAGCAGCAAAAGATTTCAGCTTAGCTTCGGACAGAAAGACAAACACTCTATGAGAGAAGAAAGACCCGAGAGGATGCATTGGACAAACAAAGCAATACAGCAAGCTCACTCAAATCCCAGATGTCTGCCGAATGTTTTGTCTTTTCTGTTTTGAAATTCGACACCAGGACTTGCCAGCATCCTGCTTTAGAAACAAACTTTTTTTTCCTCATATAAACCGGACGAAACCCTGACTTAACCTCTGATGTTCAAAGACAAAGTGACAAATATGCTACATACTGTATATAAACCGAACACTATAGATGCACTGTGAACTCCATCAGTCAAGTGGTGCATGTTGGATGCACTCCATCTGCTCCATTCCTGAGGTCATTTGTGCCTCTCTAACTGGGTCAGTGTTTAATCATAATTATTCAAACGACCCCTTCCTTCGTCATTCTCTCTTCATTTTTAAGAAAGCTATTCAGGGGCATAAACCGGTTTCTTTAAATGAATTTGAATCATTACGAGTTTTGGTTCCGCCTGTAATTTCAGTGAATGGCCTGGAGTGAACAAAAAAACGAGCTTTCGTCAAAAAAAGTGTTTGCGTTCGGCTCTGTAGTTTTATGTCGAACCTGGAAACAGACTGAATCCCTTCCATACAACAAACAACATTTAAAAAGCATCGATTTCCTGTAGATACACGTTTAATTATACATTCATTCATCTTTGACTGCTTTATCTTTCGGGTCGTGGGGAACCTGTGCCTATCTCAGGAGTCAGGATACACCCTGTATGGAATACTATCCAAATTTTCCAAGGTGCCAACCTCCCGTGCATGTTTTAGGAGGAAACCAGAGAACCTGGAGAAAAAAAACCCTGAGGAGAACATGCAAACTCCATACACACATGGGGAGGTGGGACTCGAACCCCCGACCCTGGGGGTGTGTGAGGCGAACGTACTAAGCCACCATGCCTCCCTCATTTAATTAATATATACATGCCTTAACTGCAAAACTACAAACACACTAAAAAAAAACCCATCCTGAGGGGCATACATGTGTGCTTTGAGTCTCTATCATTGAATAAACAAACTTAAGATATCATCAGCCTATAAGTCTTTCCAGAGGAATAACAATTCTAGAAGAGTTTAGCAGATAAAACACAGAACACTACCTTACTAGAAGAGAATACGCTTAAGATAAAGAGCTAAAGCACACACACACACACACACACACACACACACACACACACAATGTACAGGAATGCTTGGAGCGTCACGACATCTCAGTGATGTCAAATATGCAGAACAGCCGAAAACATCAAAGCTCTCAGGCGTTCCGGAGGTGACGCTCCACTGTAAAAAGGAAGCTGTAAATTCAGCCGTGAGGTTCTCCTCATCCCTGATTCTTTCTTAATGCCATGTTTAACATCACAAAGCATCTGAGCAGCCAGTGCCTGCCATTACACTTGCACTGTTACCGTGGAGATGTGTAGCTCGGCTGGCTCAGCGATGATGGATGATGGAGCGAGCGACCTTTTCCAGACACAAAATGAGAGAATGAGTGTGGACAGGCTGAGATAAGAGAGATCTCCGCCCTATCTCTGTCACTTTGGGGTTTTTTTTTCTTTCTTTCTCTTCCTCCTCCCTCTTCTCTCCTCTAATCTAAAGGCAAAGCATTTCTCTTGGCCGAACCTAGCCACTCGAATTCTCTAAACCCGAGCAGATCCGATGGAAACTTGCATTTACGCTATGAATCATTTGCCTTTATTGAGAGACGCTAAAGCACAAATGAGAGGTTTCATCGATTTTTAAGGTACTTTTGAAGCTTTTATAAGGTCAGACAGACCAAAGGTGGACTTTCATTGGTGTTTAGAGGCAGACAAAGAAACTACGCATAACCATATCAACTAGTCTTGACTAGTCTGAAGTTGGAACACCTTCTGTTGTGTAGAAGTCAGAGTTTTCTTGCAGCCTCCACTCCACCCTGTGTAAGCTGTATACCTAGATATCTCCACACAGCTGGCTGTGTAAAAGTAAACATGGGCCTATAACATTGCGCTAGCAGTTTGGGCATAAAACATATACGCCATATACCAAAACTTTTATTCATATAGTGTACAAACGTAACACAGACCTGGCCTATGAAAGACTCTGTGTGCAAGGAATTGTAGGCCGTACATTTCCAGGGTGTCTCCTATAAACTTTGATTTTCGTGCCAGATGTTGAGTGTTTGAATGGATATTTCTCCCTGAGATCTGCATCACAGTCAAGGAAATGGGAAATTGTGTAAATATGTCTATGCACATGAATGCTTTAATTTTAGCTGGCGGGACATGTTTTTTTTTTGTGCGTAAATGTATACAAAACTATTGTAAACTTCTATTTGTCTTATTTATTATTGTAGCGTTTGCCCTAAAATACAGGCTCCCTGCCATGTTCCTGAGCCATTCTGTCACTTCACTGCATGTGAACCAAATCCAACCCTCAAATACAGTATATTCTACAGACATATAGATATCTTTAGAATTCTACATATGGATTTTAAAATGACAAATCCAATTTCATGGATAACTTTAAAATCGAAGGACCTTAAGCTTGTGTTTTCCTGTTTAAACTATCAGTAGATTGTTTCAGGCACATTTTCCTTTGAATTCAAGATGGCTTTGTAGGCATTTTTAGGCAACAAAAACTGTTATTATGGCAATTCCACATGGTATTCCCAGTATAGTGGAAGTTATTATGGTAGAACAGGGAGGCAAGGTGCGAAATAGGATGTGAGTGTGACAGTCATGTGCCCACAACACATGTTTATCAACTTTATGTCATGACTCCAGAACTTTTCATTTAATACAAGCCAACATGGGATCTAGTTCAATATAATATCTATATATATATATATATATATATATATATATATATATATATATATATAAATATATATATAGATATATAAAAAGATTACAAACAGGGTTACATCTGAACAATTCAAATGTGAAATCAGTGATTTAGACGACGGCATGATTTTCAACTGAAACGTGATTTTGATTTGAACGATGACAAAATCTGCTGCAGTTTCATTTTGAAAAATAGAAGCGATTTTTTTTCTTTTTTCTTAGAATGCTAACTTAAAAAGCGCCACCTGGTGGACAGATGAAATTCATCAAAAAAGTAATCAAATATAATCAGTTACTTTACTTTTATAAAGGAATTGAAAAGTTGAAAAGTCAGTGAATCTAGGATTTAACTGAACTGAATTATGTGTGAACAGAAAGTAAGCTCTACTAGTACTAGTCTATTTTTCTTATTATTCACTGAATGAACTGTCATCTCCTGTAGTGCTGTAGGAACGCCTCCAGACCTTATGTGCAAACTGTAAATATTGGTGCATCTAACCTGTGAGCGCAAGGACATAATTTGGCTAAAATTACACAAACACACACACACACACACCCATACATATGAAACAAAATTCGCTTTTAAAATTTACTGATACACCTTCATTATAATGTAATTTGTGAAAAAGAAAATTGCAGCAAATAGCGTACATGGCAATTTTCTGCACAGTTTTGGCGTGGCAACATGGAAAAAAAAACTCATTTCAGTAACAATCAACAGCAGCATAACATTAAATTCCCATTACAGCTCCCAAAAATTTCCGAGTGTAGACTGAGAGAAAATAAAACCCAGACAGACAACATCTTCCTTTTTTTTTTCAGCAATACAGTGGATGTCAAGCTACTGCCTCAAAGTGAGACAGGGACAAAGAGAGAGAAGAATTATTTTTTTAAAAACACGTAATAAATAAAAAAATAGTCGGAGGGTGTTCGTTGGTGTGGAGCCATCTACAGCATGACTGAGTGTGAGTGCGTTTAGGTGGGTGCATACTGTTATTCTTGCAGGTGGATGATTTATACCATCACAGTTTGACTCACACACACACACACACACAGCATGCATATAAAGGCTCCCCCGAGGCTGCGTTCAACAGTATTTATTTGTTTATTAATACTTGCAATGTTAGTCATTTCCAATTCCCACCTACTATCTAAGGCTCCGCAGTGTGGTAGCTGTTAATGTGCTTCCTCCGTGACACACGTATCCCCTCACTGCATCTTTTACATTCTTATGTAGCTGACTACATTCTTATGTGTCATCAGAAAACCGAGACCTCGCTAATGTCATGCTGTACGCAAGGGGAAGTCGCTCTTTAATCACAACGCTCCCTTATAGCAAAAGTATGATCAATGATTATTGGGGGGGAAAATAAAAATACTAGTTGCGCGTGAAGACAAATGTGTGTCGAGTGCAACCAAAGATTTTTTTTCTTCTCTCTCTTTCTGTAGTTTTAAGACAAGACATGAGTGTTGAACAGGTTTGATTTCACAATCAACAGCAGATTTCACAATCAATCAATCCAGATTTTTTTTTTTTCACACAACCACTGGTTGGATTATAAATGCATATTTAATTTAACAAAACACAATTTAGTTTTTGGATCACAATGTTTATTTCACTGTCCTGACATGCTCAAGATGAATCATAAATTCATAAATCTGTTAATTATATATATATATATATATATATATATATATATATATATATATATATATATATATATATATATATATATATATATATGAATTCGCAGAATTATCGATAGATAGATAGATAGAAATATCTATCTATCTATCTATCTATCTATCTATCTCTATCTATCTATATATATATATATATATATATATATATATATATATATATATATCACTAATTATATGTATATATGTGTATACAATTATATATATATATATATATATATATATATATATATATATATATATATAAATAACTCAATGATAATATAAGTATAATAATGTTGGAATTATGTGTATAACTATACACTATAAGTCTTCATATACACTATAAGTCTTCATATTACAAGTGAGCATAAGAAAGGACCAGTGATATAAACATTTTTCCAAGAATATCACAAATGTGCCTCTTCTACCTTCAGTGTCTTGGCTCATACATATTCATATTCATTTCTCCATTAACTGTTCATCAGAGTCACTTTCCTGTTACACTGCCTAAACAAAACGAGTGTACACTTCCTACCTGCTGGGAAGCGTTCGATGACCGGCTGATTGTCCACCTGTAGTGTCGCGTTGCCACCGCTTCTAGTAAAGCGCACCACGTGATATTTGCCATCGCTCACCACCACTCCGGTCTCCTCGATCGTGATGTCGTCCGTTCCCACGTTGAAGATGACGCCGACCTTCCCTCGCTCCTGTGACGCAAAGAAAAAGAAAATGTGCTTTAATATGAGCTTCATTGTTAGGTCTAGAACGGACTGCGAAAGTGTTTTAAGATTTTAAGGCAAAAATAAATCAATTAAAAAAAAAAAAGGTCAAATAAAATAAAGTATCGTTTGGATTTTGTAACCTTTCTCTCCTTTGTTTTCCACTTTTCCATTTCTCTCAATCTCTAGTTCTTTCCCACTTTTCTTCTGTTTCTTTCCATTTCCGTCTCGACGGAAACATTTCTGTTATTTCATATGCATCGTTCTGCCTCATTGTTACATCTCTCTTTCTTTCTCTCACTATATTTCTCTCTTCTTCACAGTTTCTGTCTCTCTCTCTCTCTCCCTTACTACATATATTTCCTTTTTGCCCCACTTTTCTCACTCTTTCAGTCTGTGTCCTGCTTATTGTCTCTTCCCCCTTTTAGACAATAATCCTGTATTTGTGTGTGTGTATATATTAGTGGTGACTTGTCCTTTAGGGATCTACAGCTCTGTAAAGTGATCTACCTATAAAGACGAATTGAAGGTACTTGTATGGAACGCACTGCTGAAATCGGTTACTGAATTATAAAATAAAAAATCCCTCGGAATTAAAACATAAAGCAGATAAAGCAGTGATCCAGACTGTTTGGACTGGAAGCTGAGTATAAATCATTCAGCAGTAATGAATATGTCTCACTGTTCTGAAATCAGCCTCTTTTTATATCTATTAGTGTTGACAGCCACCTACTGCTTACACTTACACTTCATTACAGTGTCTGTTACATACTCGCAAGCTGTCTTTCCACACTTCCGTCCAATCCCTCGGTTTGTTTCCTTCTCTCTCTCTCTCTCTCTCTCTCTCTCTCTCTCTCTCTCTCTCTCTCTCCTCCACTCTCTCACTCATCTTTCACTCACTCTCTCCTCTGTGCTTTTGCCCTTTCGGTCAGAAAAGGTCAAAGTCATTTACAGTGTTGCAAAGTAAGACAGAGAAAGATCGAGGAGGGGGGGTGGGGTGGTTAAGAGACATAGGAAGATAGACAAGAATTCAGAAAGTGAGAGATGGAGGTAGAAAGGAAGAGGAAGACTGAGGAAAACAGACAGACAGACATACACACAGATAACAAAGAGCATTAAAATACAGAAAGGAGAAAAGGTTATATAAACAGAAAGAAAGAGAGAGAGAGAGAGAGAGAGAGAGAGAGAGAGAGAGAGAGAGAGAGAGAGGGGTACTAAGAGACAGGGGAAGGTAGACAAAGACAGACAGACAGACAGACAGATAGATAGATATAGATAGATAGATAGATAGATAGATATAGAAAAAATTATGAAAGGAGAAAAGTTATATCCAGAGAGAGCGAGAGAGATAGAAGGAGAGATGTGATGGAGGGAAACAGACAGACATAGGGATTTATGGGTAATTAACAGATGATGTATTAAGCCTTTGATATGGTTTAATAGCTCCATATGACAGCACACAGCACTCAGGTTTTTTGCGATACATCTGTACATCAAAACCAGATCCATCTATTATTAATATTACTTGGTCTATTTTATAAAATGAGCCGTATTCATTAACCACGGGACATCAAGACATTACTTTTTATAGTTAAAGTATGGCCTTTGGTCAGGACCATAAATATTCATGAAATCATTCTTGGGGAATGAAAAAGTGGCTAAAGTGATTAAAAAGTTATTGAACAGTGCAAATGGAGGAAGCGGTTTCAGGATAGATTTGTGCTGAAACGGACCACGAGGTGTTTTATGCATATTATCTTATTACGCTACACTTTGCTTATATTGCGATAACGTTCCTATTTTTATTCCAGTAAATCCTACTTGCTGGATTCCAGGAGGTTGTCACGAATAAAAAATGTAAAAGCAGAAGATAAGGAGTGTTTGTCAGAGACAAAAATAAACAAAAAAAACACAGTTATGATCTAGGGGTTGGGTTTTAGTTATTTCCTACTTTTTCTGGCAGAAAATAACGCAACACTGCCTTATCTACTACACAAGCTCCGAAAGCTTTATTGGGGAAGAATAGATGGGTTGGTCGTGTTGTGTTCATACATCCAGTAAGAAAGCACAGATCTCTGCCTCCCAGAAGCACGCGGCGAGTCTGGCTCATTACATTTGCGTTTCCCTTAAGAGTTAATCCTACCCCGTGAGGAAAACCATCTATAGGAGTGAGTGCATAGGAGAGAGTGATAGAGAGTGCAAGAGCGAAAGAAAAGTGATGAGGGAGAAATAAAAGGAAACATGAAAGGGAAAAGAGAGAGGGGAAAAAAAGATTTGCATAATTAGCATTTGTGTTCCGCAATATTAATTCCTTTATTTCACAGGGTATATACAAACGATCCTACGTAGCCCATCCTTGATACTTTTAATGCCTGCTTACCCTAGAATCGACCCTGAATGACCTTAAGCTGATATTTAAAAAAAAAAAAAGCGCAATGTTTATCATACACCATCATCTCTAATCAAACCTACAAAACAAACAATTTTTTAAATAATAACCTCAGATACTAGTGTTTCACATTAAAGGTAAAAATTGACCGTCATATTTCAAATCAAATAATAACTGACTGATTAAACGTGTAATATACAGCGATCAACATACACTATATATAATATAACCCTATAATATATATATATATATATATATATATATATATATATATATATATATATATATATATATACACACACACACACACACCCTGGTGGAAGTGGGAGCTTAGTGGTTAAGGCATTGGATCGCAGGTTCAAATCCTACCACCACCAATCTGCCACTAGTGGGCCCTTGATAAAGGCCCTTAATCCTCAGTCTGAATAATGGCGTCTTGATCAACATTCACCAACACTGAGATTCACCTATTAAAGCCCACAGCATTCACCATAAAAATACCAAAATCATGTTTTACAAGAAAACACGTAACCGGCTTATTCTTTATCGCTCCGATTTTATCGTCATACAGCATAACTTTCATTTCCTCCAATCCTGATAAAAAAAGAATGCAAAGGATACATCAACAAAAACATCATTCTCCCCATTGCAACCCAACAGCCATATTCATTTTCATCCATTGTTTTTTTTTTTCACAAGTAACGAATTACTGTTACATTTATTTGGTAATTAATTTAGGCAACGGCGTTAAATTAACGCTAAATTAACGACGGTGCTAAAATCTCGGATACGCAGTCGAACGGCATCGGATACTTTCTCTATAACAGCAGATCTGTTCATATCTCGCCTCGTTAATAATTTACCTCAATAAATACAAGTCAATCAGATATGCGCTCGCCACATCACAACCCCCGTATTATTGATTACTTTCCTAGACCAGAATGCCTGTAGGTTGTTTTATGACTTAACATTTGTGAAATGCTTTTCCAGCTGACCTTTTCAGAAAAAAACATGAGTAGGAAGTGATATTTTCAAGACGGAATGTATATGCTTGTGTGTGTGTGTGTGTGTGTGTGTGTGTGTGTGTGTTGTGTGTGTTTGTGTGTGTTAGCCTGCTTTAAAAGAGTGAATATCAAAGTGGTGTTTATGTTTAAAAAAAAAAGAAAGCCTTTGATAGGCTCGGATGACACTTTCTCTTCGTCGGCGCTTCATTTAAATACTCTCTCTCTTCATCCTGAAGGCTTTTGTTGCATTAAGTCAACACTAATCTGATCATTTTTTATATATATATAATATATATATATATATATATATATACATATATATATATATATATATATATATATATATATATATATATATATATATATATACAGGCTTTTAGAAATCGACAGATCTCGGAGAAGGAGAACGTTGGCGTACTGCGTCTTATGAAAACGAGATCTGCATTCCTAACAAAGCATTAGGATTTATTATATCCTAGTATACTTGTATTACTCAAACTTCCTTCACTGCTGGAATGCCATGCTCCTATATTTCAGGTGCTCTTACACACACAAACACACACACATACCCACACAGCACCACAGACACACACGGTATAAATAACAGAGCCTGCAGGACCTACTCAAAGATAAGCCAGCTGTCGGAGATGTGTATATGTGTGTGTGTGTGTGTGTGGGGGGGGGGGGGGATCTTATTTGTATGGAGCACTGGTAATCTTCAGCAGTCACCTTGGCAAACTTCTAACCATCGTCTCATCCTAATAGCACTTTATCTCTCCCTCTTCGCCCTCCCTTTTCTCTCCCGTTCTCACATGTGTCTGCTTTGCTTTGCAGTCCATTCCATTGCTCTCCTCCTTTTCTTCTTCTTCTTCTTCTTCTCTGTGATCTCTTCCCCTTTAACCCGCCACCACCAAATACGTTATGTTTGGGTGTTTCGCTGCTTGTTTGCGTCTCCACCAAGGACCAGTGAGTCATACCGAGCATGCTCAGAATCCCGGCGCACAAACACCCACTCACCCACCACCCAGCCACACACACACACACACACACACACACACACACACACACACACAACAAACGCACACAATTTTACAATGCAAATTGTACTAATTAAGTGAGAATAGGTCCATAAATATGGATATTTGATGCAGTTCTTTAGTAATTACTTTTGGAGATTTCAGTATTATTGACAGCAGGCATTAAATTAAAGCCCTATTGTTTGCTCTTTTTTCACGAAAAAAACAATTAAAGGGGAAAAAAAAATCAACATTCATATCTTCCCCGTCAAATGGAAAATCGGCTGGGCTGTTATTTCATTTCGAAAAAGCACAAAGATGCAATTCGCATTAAATTGCTTTTACCGATCTAAAATAAATTAAAAAATAAATATAAATAATCAACGCACCAGCTTAAAACGAATAGAGACTGGAAAGAAAAACGTATGGTGAGGAGAGACGGAGAGAAAGACAGGCAGAAGGATGAAATTAATCAGGTGGACAGAGAGTCAGAATGTCCTTCAGAGACTCGCCATTGTCTCTGTTCTTTCACACACACACACACACACACACACACACAAACACACACACACACACACACACACACACACACACACACACACACACACAATAAGCTGGAGTACCAGTGCTTCTTCCACTTCAAACACTAGACAGCATGGAAATAAACAGATGGATGGATGGATCAATGGATGGATGCACGAACGGATGCTGTTCCATTCCTTTTTTTTTTTTTTTTTTTGCATGGTATAGACCACTTCTCATACCAAACAAGGTCGCTCGTCTGTTTTTGGCCTACTAGGAAAGGCAATGTGTAGCTTAGCAGTGATGGACAGATAGTAATGCTGTTTTTCGTTTTCCAGGAAGAGTGCCACACATTGATCCATGACATAATATTCAGCATATGGCTGCCCGTCCACCTCGCTTAGCAATTTCTTATTGCCTTTTTTTTTCTTCACATGCTCTCCCCATATGCATTGCTGTCTCACATTTATTTTTAGTCCTTGCATTTGCATAGAGCCGGCTTGATGCTGGCGGCAAATTCACCGCGATTCGAGGGGGGATTGAGCGATCTGGCTCGCGCTCTGATCAGGTGCAAATTACAATTCATTTATGAATGACCTTTTATTTATACCAAAGCGCCACTGAATCCTGACCAGAGAGGTTTTACTGTACGAATGCAGCGATGAACTTTATAGAAAAGACAGGTTTTGGCTTGTGCTTATCACTTACCTAAACGCCATTGGTCGGACGCCCTTATTACTTATATTCCTCTCTTTCGTACAACTGAGCGTCCAAGGGGTTAAATTTGAATTTATGACTTTTGCATCCAATGCCTCGACCTCTAAGCTATCACTTTTACATCAATGTTTTCCTGGTAAATACATGATTATTTTTATAGTAAACAAAATACCCTTTTAATTCCATAAAACAGCGGGAAGAAAAAATATTAGTGCTCCACCACCACCACCTCACCAGGACGTGAAAAATAACTACTGACCCTTCACATGACACAGCCTCCTTGAACTCCTCCTCTGGCAGCTTTACTCACCAACACCGAGCTTAAATATATACTCTGCTTCATATCTGTAAATACTACCTCGTCTCTCATCGCTTTATCTCTCTTTGCACTATTGCTGCTGTGTATTGTCAAAAAGCACAACACTGATATTCACACTACCATGCAATTTATACTTTATGTACATTTCTAATCTGTCATATAATCTGTTCTATTTAATAGTACTGTCTCAAATAGTCTTAAAATCATTTTTAGACTATACAAAACAGACTATGCTAAATGTACTGAAGTATGTATGTTATATATATATATATATATAATATATATATATATATATATATATATATATATATATATATATATATATATAATGAGGTGGTTAAGGGATTGAGCCCTGGACTGAAACGTTTGCAGGTGTTCGAGTCCCAGCTGAGAGAGAGTCCCAGATTCCCCAATTGCCCACCCTGTCCCAGCAGTTATGGTTGCATAAGCCTAGTGCCCGCCCAAACCCTGATAGATGGGGGGGGGGGGGGGGTAATTTATTGATAATACTGAAAGCACATGTAAAATACTTACCATCCACATTTTAAGAGGAATCTTCCGCATCAGTGCTTTGTAACGATCAGTAATTTCAGTAATGTGCCCGAGTGGTTAAATACAGTCTTGTTTAGGCATGCAAAAGGCAGGTGTGTATTTAAAATCTGTCCGAAACTAATGGTTTAATGCTTGTGTGACATTTCAATTTGTACCGTATTTGCATAAACTATTATCAAGGTGGAGCTGTGGGTGTGTTCTGGGAGCGAGATTTTTGGATGTGTTAATCGCCATCATTTCTCAGCGGCATGTGGGCCCAGATGAAGTGTTAGGTGTGGGCCAGCACTGGGCCATTACTCAATTTGTGTCATATGTTTTTTTTTTTTTCCTTCCTCAGCACTGCCTGGATTTGCATCTAATAGTTATTTGAAATCTGCCTGGCATATTTGCATTTGCTCAACATGTGTTGAAATGTGACCTGAGGATTCACTTTAATTTGTATCCACCTTCCTGTGCTGTGGATTTTGAAGTGATAGTTGTAATCTTTGCAATCTCTCTGTAAATCAGTGCGCAATTTCTTGTGAGAAAAACTTTCAGAATGCATATGTTTAAAAATGGACAAATATAATCCATAGAAACTCGTTAGATTTAGACAACACAACGGTAGCCAATCAGAATGGAGCTTGTTTAGAGAGCATCACCTTTACCAATCGGTGTGTATTTTGAAAAGCACAATTTTACCACAGTCTTTTTAGGCTGTATAACTGCAAACCATACAGACTGCCAGTCTTTTATGCAGTGGCACTGTACCACCATCAGAATGCACTTTAATTATGCACTGGCACTTTACCACCATCAGAATGCAGTTCTATTATGCACCGACACTGTACCACAATCAGAATGCACTTTAATTATGCAGTGGCACTGTACCACCATCAGAATGCAGTTCTATTATGAACTGGAAACTGTAACCCAATTACCATTTAGTTCTAATAGGCAATATCAACATAAACCAATCAAAATGCATTTATTTTGTGCAGTGACACTGTAACCCAATCACCATGCAGGTCATGTCAGCAGTAGCACTGTAACCCAATCACTGCACAGTCCCTCTATACAATAGCACTGTGACCCAATCACTGCAGTTGCAGTTCTTTTATACAGTGGCCCTCTATATGTAGTTCTTGTAAGCAGTAGCGCTGCAACCCAATCACCATGTGGATCTTTCATACAACTAATTACAGTATAAGTCAGTTACATTAAGCAGTGCTCATTTTAACCCAATCAGCATGTAGTTCATTTAGGCAATTCCACTGTAACCTAATCAGCATTCAATTATTTACAACACAAGTAATCCAATTGTTGCATACTTATTTTAGGCAGTAGTACTGAAAACCAGTCAGCATGTAATTCTTTTATGCAGTGACACTGTCATCCAAGGGCTATATAGTCCTTTTAGCCAACAGCAAACTAACCCATTTAATATGCAGCTCTTATATGCAGTAGCACTGTGGACCCAATCATAATTCAGATCTTTCACGCAGTAGTATTTTAACCCAATCACACAGTGTAACTGTAAACCACTTGGCATGTCAGGCTTTAGGCAATAACACTGTAAAACAACAATAACCACATTAAAGCTCGTATATACAATTAACGCAGTTACTTCAGGCAACAGCAATGCAACCCAATTACAATTCAGATCTCCTACTTCAAACAAATCAGTGTGTAGTTCTTTCATGCGGTGCCACTGTAAGCCAATCGGCATGCTGTTATTTAAAAGAGTGGCACATTAATCCGACCACGGTGTAGATCAATTACATATAGCAGCACTATAAAACCAGTCAGCATGCAATTCTTTTCTACAGTAGCACTGTGGGAGACTCGGGATGCCGGTATTGTAAGCAACAGCAGTTCGTTTATGTTGCAGCACATGAACTAATTCAGCATGCGTGTCTTTTTAGATAGTAGCACTGTAACCCAATCAGAATGCATTGCTTTTGAAAAAGAACTCTTCATGCAGTGACCAGTTCTTTTGCATTGAGCGACTAACCAAACAGAACCAATGTAACCACACAGAGGACAGTACTTATAGAAAAGACTCTGTATCTAAAAGCAGGATGCATGAATTCAGAGTGCAATTTGATCAATATCATAATCAGCTGAAAAATTCTGGAAGCATTGATGTTTTTTTTTGGTTACATATGCAAATAAGATGAAATAAAAGAAAATTGTAATATGACCACCCTTTATTATTATTTTTTAAATAATATTTGCCTATTTTAACTGTCATGAATAATTTTCCGCTGTCACTTGAGTACTCATGACCATTCCTACATATTTATCACTTCATCTGTTGGTATTTGTAGCTGTTCTGTCTTCCACGAGTGTGCTATGAAAAGGAAATGTGTGTGTGTGTGTGTGTGTGTGTGTGTGTGTGTGTGTGTGTGTGTTGAAATGGAATAGAACGTGAGTGTGAGAGAGGAATGCTGATCACCACCGTGTCTGTGTCTGACCTTCACAAAGTGCCAGTGTTCCTGTTCACTCTTTTTTTTCCCACTTCCCTCCCTCACCTCCCTCCGCTCGCTCTCCTTTTTCCCCTCTCCGTTCTCCATTCAATTCTAGTCTTGTCAGAGAAATAAAACCAACGATTTTCTCTGTATATCTTCTTCGCTCTCTCTCTCTCCCTCCCTCCCTGGAAAATGCAGCTGTGCAGGTAATAGAGTTTTTTGTTTCGCACAGAGACAGGTTTGATCGGATCTCCGACGCTTTTCACAGAAACATGTGTTTAATACGATGACATATATTCTGCTACAGCATTGCAGGATTGCACTGATCCTGCTAATATATTATTAATTGCTTATGGAAATGGTCTAGAGCCACGTGGTTTTGTTGCTTTGTGGTCATGCATACAACCGCAAAAATTAATAAATAACACAATAAATTACAATCAGGGGTCATGATCAATTTAGCGGCCGTCTTTGGTTCGTTAGAGAGAGCTGGCGACGTACTGTAACCCAATTACCATTTAGTTCTTATAGGCAATATCAATGTAAACCAATCAGAATGCAGTTATTTTATGCAGTCACACTGTAATCCAATCACCATGTGACTTGTAAGAAGTGGTAACCCTCTCACTGTATAGTAGTTGTTTTTTTTTACAGTGGCACTGTAACCCAATAACCATACAGTGCATGTAAGCAGTTGCACTGTAACCCAATCACTGCATAGTCCTTCTATACAATAGCACTGTAACCCAATCACTGCATAGTCCTTCTATACAATAGCACTGTAACCCAATCACTGCATAGTCCTTCTTTACAATAGCACTGTAACCCAATCACTGCATAGTCCTTCTATACAATAGCACTGTAACCCAATCACTGCATAGTCCTTCTATACAATACACTGCACACTGTAACCCAATCACTGCCCAATCACTGCATACTGCATAATCCTTCTTTACAATAGCACTGTAACCCAATCACTGCATAATCTTCTTTACAATAGCACTGTAACCCAATCACTGCATAGTCCTTCTATACAATAGCAGTAGCACTGTGTAACCCAATCACTGCCCTTCTAATCACTGCATAGTCCTTATATACAATAGCACTGTAACCCAATCACTGCATAGTCCTTCTTTACAATAGCACTGTAACCCAATCACTGCATAGTCCTTCTATACAATAGCACTGTGAGCCAATCACTGCATAGTCCTTCTATACAATAGCACTGTAACCCAATCACTGCATAGTCCTTCTATACAATAGCACTGTAACCCAATCACTGCATAGTCCTTCTATACAATAGCACTGTAACCCAATCACTGCATAGTCCTTCTATACAATAGCACTGTAAGCCAATCACTGCATAGTCCTTCTATACAATAGCACTGTAACCCAATCACTGCATAGTCCTTCTATACAATAGCACTGTGAGCCCAATCACTGCATAGTCCTTCTATACAATAGCACTGTAACCCAATCACTGCATAGTCCTTATATACAATAGCACTGTAAGTAAAAAAAAAACCCAATCACTGCATAGTCCTTATATACAATAGCACTGTAACCCAATCACTGCATAGTCCTTATATACAATAGCACTGTAACCCAATCACTGCATAGTCCTTCTATTACAATAGCACTGTAACCCAATCACTGCATAGTCCTTCTATACAATAGCACTGTAACCCAATACTGCACTTCTTTACAATAGTGAACCCAATCACTGCATAATCCTTCTTTACATAGCACTGTAACCCATACTGCATAATCCTTCTTTATATACAATAGCACTGTGTAACCCAATCACTGCATAATCCTTCTTTACAATAGCACTGTAACCCAATCACTGCATAATCCTTCTTTACAATAGTCCTTCTATCCTTCTTTACAATAGCACTGTAACCCAATCACTGCATAGTCCTTCTATACAATAGCACTGTAACCCAATCACTGCATAGTCCTTCTATACAATAGCACTGTAACCCAATCACTGCATAGTCCTTCTATACAATAGCACTGTAACCCAATCACTGCATAGTCCTTCTTATACAATAGCACTGTAACCCAATCACTGCATAGTCCTTCTTATACAATAGCACTGTAACCCAATCACTGCATAGTCCTTCTATACAATAGCACTGTAACCCAATCACTGCATAGTCCTTCTATACAATAGCACTGTGAGCCAATCACTGCATAGTCCTTATATACAATAGCACTGTAACCCAATCACTGCAGCCTCTAATCACTGCAATACTGTCCTTCTATACAATACACTGTATAGCACTGTAACCCAATCACTGCATAGTCCTTCTATACAATAGCACTGTAACCCAATCACTGCATAGTCCTTCTATACAATAGCACTGTAACCCAATCACTGCATAGTCCTTCTTTACAATAGCACTGTAACCCAATCACTGCATAGTCCTTCTTACAACAGCACTACAATAGCACTTAACAGTAACCCAATCACTGCATAGTCCTTCTATACAACAGCACTGTGAGCCAATCACTCTATAGTTCTTTTACACAGTAGCCCTCTATATGCAGTTCCCGTTAGCAGTAGCACTGCAACCCAGTAACTTTGTGTTTTTGCTGTTTTGTGTTAATGCACACATGGGCAAAAAAAGAAAAAGGAAAGTTGCTTTTACAATCATGGGTCGTGCTAAATTAGCGGTTGTCTTTCGTTTCCCGTCTCCACGTCTCCCTGTGAGTTCGGCTGTCCTCTGACATCGCACATGTTCCACAAGAAACTTACGATAAAGGGTTTATTCTGTTTATTAGCACCAAGCTTTACAGACAGCTGTGCTACACACACCTTTCATTCTTCTGTTCCTCGACCTGCTCTTCTCCATCTGCCTCACTTTCTCTGCCTTTCTCGTCCTCCTCACTCGTCAATCCCTCGGTCCCTTTGGCAGGTGGGTTGGGGAAAGCGATGTGGCGCTCTGTGAACACCTCTCTGTTAATTAAAGCTCCTGATGCCTGAAGCGAGCGTGGGAGGCTCTAATTAGAGTCTAATCATCGGAGCCATTGTAAAGGAAGGATATAGTCATATAAAATAAGCGATATGTTTGGCGATATTGCACTTTCACGCGCTTCACATGATGTCTCGGATACCGCGGTGCCATGTTTTACCTCACAGCCTGGATGGTAGCGGATGAAATCGATCATTCACACGTATTTGTATCGTGAATGCGACGCACAGATGAATAATAAACACTCGAACGACACACTGCTTATTGAACATCTCTATTCCAAGATATTATGAGGAAAAAGGGCACCGTATTTATAATATATAATAATATAGTGTAATAATATAATACTATAATAGACAATATTGTCACTATTTTCGGATATTACATTCAATTAGATTCGAATGGATTCGATTTAACATAGCAAACTATTTACATATGAAAAAAAAAAAGAAGAAAAATCTCATGGCCATTAAGAGTGATTTATTTCTCTTCTATACTTGTGAATAGTGTCAATATTTCCTTTCCCCCCTGGACTGCAAAGCTAAATTATACATATACATCAAAACCCATTTACTGGTGCTTTTTCTCTTAATAATGATTTATAATAATCTTGCCTCCCTTGCCAGCCATTATATATACATATATATATATATATAGATATATATATATATATATATATATATATATATATATATATATACATACAATTAATGAAATCAGCTTTTATGTTGGTATATTCATTTACAAATCAGCAGTAATTAAGCTCACATGCCAAGAATTGTTTGAATCTCACTTATCAAAATTGCAGATTCAGAAAGAGCCACATACAGTAAAAAAAAGGGACGTTTACTTTTATGAGTATAACAATATGTTTTTCCTCACTGTAGATTTCTCATTAAAAAAGGCTCCCACAAACACTCCCCAAAACAGTGTCACAATCTTAAATATTATTCAGCTTTATAATGCTTGCCTGATGCAAATATTCATGCATTCATATGTCAAAGCTAGGATTCAAATATTTAGAAATAAAATACACAAAATGAGACGTCAATGCAAAAACCTGCCATTGTTTTGACAGAATAATGTTCCTTCAATTTGACAAAATGCCTTTATATGATGATTAATAAACTACTGGATTATTTTTAGTGGCTGCTTCGAGACAATGTGATGTTAATATGACTTAATAAATCACTATTAGGGCTTATTTTGACATACAACGTTTCTTTAAAATAGTCAGTGAAGTCAAAACATCATTTAATATATTAATATATATTCATATATATATATATAACGTTCTCAGGCTTTCCTATTATTGCCTATAGCTCAATCATACAATATAAAAAAGCAAAAATGGTTTATTCTTCTTTTATGTGAGAGTAAACAAGTTCTTTTATGCATTATTCACTGTAATATATTGGATACCTAGAGAGAGAGAGAGAGAGAGAGAGAGAGAGAGAGAGAGTGTAAATCTACACTGTCCAAAGAAAATAAAGCATGTGAATTAAGAGAGACAGGACTGTCTAATAAATCTCTCACAAGCTGCTCCAGAACAAAACTCCTTGCACTTTATCTATAGTCATCATTTCCTTGTTCACACTCTTTCACAGGAGGTGGGAAGCTGATGACAGGAAATACAGTGCGCCGGGTTTGGCCGAGACACTGACGGCTCCAGCAACATTTCTGACGCTTCCGCTTCATTAATTGGGTATAAAAATACTGCTGTGTACTGTAATGCTGAAAGTGATTAAGGGGACCAAGCACTTTTTGACTCTACACCTTGGCAAAGGTGGAAGAGCAGGAGACCTTCATATCTTGTTGAAATGAATGGCTTTTGGCAGACGCCCTTATCCAACTGAGCAAAGGCCCAGGAGCTGCAGCTTGGTGGCGCTGGTATATGGATTTGTGACCTTCCAAAGACCTACCATATTGATAATACTGCAGCGAAAATTCCATTCCGGTTTATTTGCATATTTATTTCCACAATGGACAATTTTCTAAAGCAACTTTACAGAATTAAACATATAAACCTACAATACAATCCAGAAGTTTATCCCCCAGTCCATCTGCTCCGCGCTAAATGTTATGCTGAGAAATCGCCTGACTATTTTTATTTTATTTTTTGGCCAACTTTGTGCTCACATATGTTTGCATATTATGGGCGAACCACACTTTGGAGCAAAACAAAATCTCAGAAGCAGATTTTGGTCAGGTTTTTCAAATGACAATTTGGATTTTAGGGAAAGAAAAATTTTCAACTACAAAATTCCAACCATATATACATATATATATATATATATATATATATATATATATATATATATATATATATATATATATATATATATATATATATATATATATATATACACATATACACACATATATACATACACAGCAAATTTCACAGCAGAGTCTTTGGGTTTTGGATTAACGGAGGCGGGTCTTATATTTAATTTTATAAATTACTATCTACCTATCTATCTATCTATGAAAGTATCTGTCTCTCTAACAGAGACCATTCTATTAAAGTAACTGATTACATTTTATTACTTTTTTTGATTACTTTAATTTGTCATTTTTGTCACTTTAAGTTAACATTCTAAGAAAAAAGTTTCAAACACTAGAAAAAAGTAGGTTCTATTATTATTATTATTATTATTTTTGTTGTTATTGTTATTATTATTGTTCTAAACTGTAGCAGATTGTCATCTTTCAAATCAAAATCACGTTTCAGTTGAAAATCATGCCGTTGTCTAAATCACTGATTTCACATGAAATCAGATGTAACGCTATTTGTACTTTTTAACATTTTCATACGTAACTGTAATTTAGTTACACATTTTTTCTCCGCAACAACGAGGAGAGTAACTGTAGTAGCGACCCATAACACCGTCTACTGACCTTGATGTGCCTGATATAAATTTTATTACAAAATAGTATTTGGTATATATTTATTTATAATCTAAGATCTGTATGTCTCTCTGTCTGTACCACGTTTAATTACGTTATGTTTAAGACTGCATAAAATTTTCATTAAAAAGTTTCATTAAAATTCCTACCCAAATAAAATTCAAGTGCATATGTAAAGCCTGTGCTTTGCCCCCAATGCAGATCTGTCATACAGAAGAGTGAACAAGTGTCAACCCTCTGATTGATGCTGGATCACTCCAGGGACAACTAAAGCCTCTTTATGGTCTCTATATATATTGCTTTTACTGGCGTCCTGTCATAGACTATATAAGTCTGAAAAATATGTCGAGTGTGAAATAAGGTTATAGCTAACTTTGTGTCTTTGCTAACGCGGCTAACAGCTACTGAATAGGCACAAGGAAAACCACCGCATTCTTCTTTACCTGTTAAATTGAAATGCTTAACATTTTTTTGCAGCAATAATGTCTAAAAAACATTTGCAATACAAACTGAAACTTAAAAAAACAAGTAAAATGATGTTCTATTCATTCGAGTTTTGATACACAGATAGCAAATAAAAGATAGCTGTGATGTCCTAGCTACATAGATGTAGATATTTATTGTTATTCTTTTTAAAGAGAAAAAATCGGACACTCGGTCTACGTAAAATGAACTAAACAAAAAAAAATTCCAAATACCTAAAGTAAAAATCCATTCAGGACCAAGTTATTACTAGTGCATACAGATTGATATAAACCTGTGATTTGCTCTGAACATCCGGGAAGCTTACAGAAAAGGAACTCTCTGTCCAAATGGAATTTTGTTGGACAGATAGCCTTAGCTAATCTTCTTGCTGAAAGAAAGCATGAACGAGTGACAATAACGTGACTACTATAAAGACAGACGATGATAATGAATGCCTGAAAACGTCATCAGATTCGGCTGAAAGTCTCTTTTCTTCTCAAAATTATTGAGGCCAGTGGGAGCCGTTCTGTATCTGTTAATACTCAATTAAAAAACCATACATACCATACAAACTATTATCAAGAACAAGGAGCCTTAAAAAAAGTTACACATTTTACAATACTTATGTTATAATATGTACATAGGGATAGCTGATACCCACAAAAGCATAACATAAATGGTTATGTTTTTTGCTACCAAAGAAAGCAGCATTTACCTCCTCTACACTATGCTGTAAGATTTACAAACACATTCATATATGTGACTTATTGCTAGAAAGCCTAAACGATGTGAGGTAAAAGTAACCCGTCTGTAGATGTGAATTTGAAATTCACCCATGTCATCGTGTTAAATTGTTGTTTACTTGGTTTCTGGGCTCCTTTGATTGGAGTCTTGACCCCAACCATTAGCACTAGCTTTCTATCAGCCTGTCCCATCTGACAACCAATAAGGAAAAAGCTGTTAGTGGGAGCAATAGAGACAATGCATAGCAACAGCAAGACTCCATTTTATCACTATCGCTGTGTAGTGTTTTCATCATGATGTCTAAAGCAATTTGTGAAGTGAAAAACAGTTTTATATATATATATATATATATATATATATATATATATATATATATATCAAAAAAAAAAAACTAATTGATATGAAAACTATTTGCACACTATTGTGATCATCCTGTCTCGTGTAGGGTTTACAGAGCAATATTAATGTATACCATTAGAAAATAATGATTGAATAATAATAATGCGATCCATTTGTAAATAAGGTTTTGTATATTGAAATCCAAGAAAAAGCACCAGTGCTAGCAAAATGCTGGTACGGAAATGTTCTACTTTCTATTTAGACCAGGAGTTGAGAGTTGATTACTCGTTTCTGTTTCCTGTATGTTTTGCGAAGCCTTGCAAAACCTTGCGAAGGCGCGTCCAGTAGAAAATGAACTCTCTGAGACTACTGCTTCTTGTTAAAGACTTCATGAATCCTTCATGAATGACTCATCACTACTAGCAACGACCATAACGATGGTCAGGAAGAACGAGACCAAGGCCATTTCCCATAAAACATAAGCCAGGAAAGACCTAAAACGGCAAGATCCAAACAAGCCAGAAGTTAGGAAATCCTACTGCTTAAATCTGGTCCTACTGGATCTGCACAATAAAGGAATCAAAGACCCACTATCCCAAGGTTCAGAGCCACAAAGAACAAAACATGATTGAATGGACAACAAAAAATGTGGTAGAAATATATACACCAATATATACAATACATACAATAGTGTGTGTGTGTGTGTGTGTGTGTATATATATATATATATATATATATATATATATATATATATATATATATATATATATATATATATAGTTCTATATTAGTCTCGGCTGGTATTGCTTTTATTGTCTTTAACTGTGACAGTATCCTATCCTAGCTGTTTCTAAAAAATCATGTCACATTTGCTTTTTCCTCTCAACCCCCGCCCCCCCCCCCCCCCAGCCCCCCCACCCCCCCCCCCCAAATTTTCTTTCCAGAGCAGTGTCTGTCTAATTTTCATTCTAGCCCTTTTCCTGCTTCGCTTTTCTTTAGCCCTTCCGGAAAAAAAAAATCCATGCACTCAGCATTTAACTGCACGGCTGTCACATTACACAAGTGCAACAGTCAGTCAAAAGACGAGAGAACAAACACATAACCGCCGAGAGAATTACAGTGTGTGTTTGACAGTTACAGGAAGCGTTTGATTATGAGAGTTGGTTTATTTTTTTACATACTTCTGTTGAAGCATTGTCACTGTCTTTTCTTTGGTCATTTTATTCCTTTTGTGACACATTTGGAAAAAGGACAGCCCGAGGCACACAAACACGTTTGAGTAGAGAATATCGGGACTCCGATTTGTTAACTATAGCCGTGTTGGGCGGGTCGGAAAAGCCGGCGCGCTGCATTATTTGGTTACAGTCGATATTTATTTATTTATTTTGGTAAACATTTTGCTTCATGTGCTGCATGAAATTGTTTTTTCCCCCCTGTTATAACTGTGGGGAAGAGTTAAGTGCACTAAGCAGCAGTGGCTTAAATACACAATACTTCAATTTATGTAGCATTGTTTCTCTTCTTACTCATGTTTAGCTGCACCGTTACCGGGACAACCGTCTCACCTGGCTGAAGGCTTCGGGAACACACACACACACACACACACACACACACACACACACACACACACACACACACACACATGCACACATATGCACAGTCCATTAAACTAAAGAGTAGAGATGCAGTAAAAAAGAAAGCTTTAGCACAGAATTATCATTAACACAGGCTCACGCTTCAGCTCCACACAGACCCTCCTGTCTACTCCCTGCTTTTGGGATGAAGACAGTCCTTGCACTATGACAGTAAGAGGCAACGCATTTAAGAAAGAAGCCACTCACGGAGGACCTACTTCCTTTTAACCTCTTAAAGGGGACCATTCGGATAGCTGTTATAGTGCAAGAGATTAGAGGCACTCATGTGTCATATAAATGGGATCTCCGATAAAGTGGGGAAAATATGTGCACTATTTTTACCTGTTTTTTAAACCTGTGTTTTGGTGCTGCTTCTGTTTATGTTTATCCTGCAGCAACACACACATTCAACAATGTGGATCCGGTAAATTTCTTTAAATACCACACACTTTACATCGGGCTTTGGCTTACTGAACGTCTTAAGTTGCAAACCCGAACCATTTCCGTACGACTGATGAAACCCCGGATTCGTCAGAGTGCGCTGCCATGGCGGAGAACTACGGAAGCTTGTTGGGTCAAACCAAGGTGAAATTGTAAAATCCATTGCCGTTTTCGACATGCCCTGGAATTAATCGATTAATCGTCTCTACTCATATGTATGGTTGATGTTCTACAACATTTAAGTATAACAATGAACGGATAAAAAAAAAAAGTCACCCTATGTATAGAAAATGTACAATATTTGCTAGCTGTGTTAGCTAGTTATAGAGATGCCAGAATAAATTTGGATGTTTTTGGAGAATAAATTGAAAATGATAAGAATAAAGTCATAGCAAAAGGAGATTAATGTGGTAGGAGGAAAAAAAAAAGACAAATTTGCAAGAAATGTTTTTCTGTTTTGCATTAAATGGATGCGGAGAATTTGGTGAACTCCTATTTAATAAAGGAATTTTGTCTTTGAGGAGATTTGCTTTGTGCCGACTGAAACCAGTGGTCAGGTCCAAGGATTTAAAGAATAGGAATTAAAGGAATCGACCCTGAATTATTTGAACAAGTGTGGCATTTTTTCCCCCTCAAAATATTAGAGAAAATATAGTAGAGAAAACAGTTATAAAATAGAATCAATGAATTAATGAATGTCAGTTTTTTTAGATTATTAAATTTTTTTTAACATGCATTAAGAAGTCATGAATAAATAGTCATAAAGAGAATAAAAAAAGATAATAAAATAAGTTCAGGAGTGCTGTTACTGGTAAATAATATACAGTATTTAGGACCTGGACCTAATCACAACTCACATACACCAGCATACACCAGTACATGGGAACACAAACAGCCACAGATAGAAGGTCTCTGTTAGGTCTTGATGGGTGTGCCAAGACCCCAGACAAGACCACTCTTGGCTAGGATTTTGATAAGGCCAAGCATAATTGCAATCGGCAAGTCGAATAGTATGTTCTTCTACACTAATCTGGATAAATGTAACAAAGTTTTGTCTAAAAGTGCTCTATGTAAACAAGGGGTGGGCAAACTACGGCCTCAAGGCCACATCTGGACCCTTGGCACATTTAATCCAGCCCACCGAAGATTGCTACAGAATTGTCCATATCGAATCGTATCATAATTATGACTGCATTGATTTAACTTTGACTTGTATTTGCCTGACTTTCCACCAGGTGGCGCATTAGATGCAGTGATACATTGGGTATTAACATTTTATATGTTTATGTTTGATATGTATGCATGTATGTGCAGCCGGCCCCGTCTCACATTTTAAAAGTCAGTGTGGGCCCCTGAGCCAAAAAGTTTGCCCCTTCCCCTCCCCGCTTTGACCTGCGTGATTTCCACATTTATTTTCTTCCCCGCTCTGTGATAGTTTGCGGTGTGGTTGTGTACAGGCACCATAGTGCGTCATAGTTTTTGAAAAGCCGCGTTTTCACAAACCTCCGGCTCAGTGTTGACACAAAGCCAAAAGCGTAAAGAGAAATATGTTATTCTTTGAAGAAAATGCTTTATTATGCCTAAGGTTTAAGCTGATAAATGAAATGGTGGTTTTAGCTGAGATCCACAATTTCCACCAGGGCTGAAGTCATCGTTTTAAAGCTTGCAGGCAGACAGTCAGTTTATTAAAATGCTTCTGTTCAGAGGGAAATACTAAACGGCAAAATGGATGTTTACTTCAACTCATTTTTATTTTCTGATGTTCATATAGACAGAACACAGGGATACTTGCTGTAATGTATTTTCTGCTCAAACACAAGGTGTTTATTTATTTATTTTTTGCTTTACTGTATGTGGACAACTGCTTTAGCAGCCCGATCAATTGAATTACTGCACGAGGCATCTGAAGAAAATGTGGCGCCTGGTAATTAATTGTGCCTATTGGTTTATTGAACTGTGAGAGCCGAGAACAGAGCCCCCTTTGGATTTGATTAGATTTCATAATGGTGGTAATTGTGTGTAATTGTATAATTGTGAGATAATTGAGTCTTCTATATTAGCTTTGTTCTGTCTGACTCATATTGTGCCTGTCTGCCAACAAATTCCGCACAATGAGAAAGATGAAATGTGGGCCCAGGAACAGATGTTTGGGTGTTGATATGTAATGCATGCTTGTAAACGGGTACACGGTACTGTAATCTTTATTTTTTTTTTCCTTTTGTAAAGAAATCCTTTGGTCTTTTGGAAGCGATCTATCATGCGGCATCATTATTCCAAAATTAAAAAATCAGCCATATTATTCATTAAAATTTCATGTATCCTATTGATCAAGTGCTGTTATTTGATGTCCAGGGGGTGTGTTTATATGGGATTGGGGAAGTGAGTCTGTACGAGTTGGATTTGATTGGACAAAAGAGTGGGAATGAACAGGGTGGAAAGGGGGGGGGGGTTGTAAATTGAAACTAGACATTTCCTGAAGAAAATGTGAGTGATGCTTGCCGAAGCAAACCGCAGCTCCGGGCGCGACCCCTTAGAGCCTGGTCCGTTCAATATTTATCGCTGACTTGCTAGCTCGTTCGGCGAGACGAGTATTTAGACACCAAAAACAACCGTTTATTATTTTCTTTCAGGAGGGGGCGGGGCCAGTGATGCACGTGACATCATCCAATTATCCAGCGTCCAACTCCTGTCGATGTGCTGAGCGTTTAGACATGTCACATGACCCTGTGTCCGAGTTTCGCAGATTTATTTACATTTTTCACATTTGGGGCCATGTGACGCCAAGCGGCAGTCACATGCTCACGACCTACTCCATCAAGTATATTTCTGCTGTATAAATAAAACATTAATAATAATAATAATAATAATAATAATAATAAAAGAGTGGGAATGAGTTGATGCCATTTGGTCAAAAGAAATGTTTAAGGATTTAAAAATGTAAGGTCAGGAATGTGTGCTTGTTTGGAAGGGTTAAGGGCCTTGCTCAAGGACCCAAGGCTTGGAGATACTACCTAGTCTTGAACCCCTGACCTTCCAATCGGTAGCCCAGTACCTTAAACTACTGAGATACACCCTCTCCCCTGAACATCAGATTTCATTTTAATAGAACTAAACATATCATTTTATTACCAGGTGGACAATAATACGTTCATATGAATATCAGCTTTAGGTTTAATAGAACTTTTAGAATATAGAATAAATGAATGGAACTTTTTATCTTTGATGTTTTTTTCCCATGTTTACTTTTTCTAAACAAAGAAGTATTTGTGGTTTTAACATTAATTAGCAAACCCCCTGCAGTGATGTTAGTGAACCCCCAGATGACGACCCATGATTTAGAATTTGGAAGATTCAAACACAATTCCTCGCATATCTCTATTAGAGCACGGAAAGCATTAAATACGCCAACTTTCATATTCCGAACACCTTGATTGACTGGATCTGAGGTGTTGTACACCATTTGTAGCTCTTATTGACATGAACGGTATTTCCATGGAAACCAGCCATGGTCATGAATCTGTACTCTTTCCATCTTTTGTAAAATCACCACTTGGACTACGTGGGAAAAACCCGCCTAATTTCAGCGCTTCGGGGCTGACCTAAAGCAAAAAGCCCTTAAACTACATTAAAGTTTAACTTTCAAACACACATTGGAGTATGTACTGTAGGCTTTCTTTGGGTTTTCTACAGCAGCCTAATTAGCTTCCACCCCTGAATTACCAATATCAGCCCTGTCTACCTGTTTGTATGTAGCGGCTCCTCGGCTAACGTCTGTTTCTTCTAACGTCTTTTCTGGTTAATGTCGTGTTTTGCGAACAAAATTTTGTTTCGACCGGGGATTCGACCTGCTCGGCAGCGTCGTGCTGCATCGTGAACAAGGGTTCCAATCTGTCTCTCCAGGACACTTGGTCAGTCAAGAGCACATTTATTGTAAATAAGGGATCTATTTGTGAACAATAGATAAAAGTGGTGCCTCGGCTAGTTAGTTTATAGTATAGTTGTCTTGTCAATAAGACCACCTACTGTCTATGATTATATATATATATATATATATATATATATATATATATATATATATATATATATATATATATATATGTTAAATCAGATTCCCAAGTGGTTTTACTGCCACCCGATCGAAACTGTGTTTTGCTTTACCTTGTCATAATCACAGATGTTTGTTTTTCTTTTTCCCCAAAGTAAAAGTGAACAAAATCCTCCGTCAAATAAGTGAACGTGAGGAAAGAGAGTAACAGATGAGAGCTAGTTGGAAACTGTCAAGATGAAACAACAAATCAAAAGGAGCGAGAGAGAGAGAGAGAGAGCGAGAGAGAGCGAGAGAGAGAGAGAAGACAAGTATATTTATTGTACGTACTGAAGACTTGCACTGGCGCTGGAGGATGTTCAGTGCTCGAGGAATATGTTTCAAATTCACTTCACATGGAGGAAAAAGGCACAATTTGGACAGAGAAAAGCGAAATCTTGCAGGACGGCAAAAGTGATTTATCCCACCACCAATCCCCAGAGTAAACAATCTGCCCCTTGCCGAAACATTCGCTATCCATTTCATGGTGATTTTGGTTTTCCGTAAATCTTACCTACGAAAAAAAAACACTTCCCGTCGAATTACACCATATCAACACAGCACTAAATCAATCCATGACGTTTTGTGAGCACTTGTTTTTCCTTTCCTGCCTTTCCATCTCCGATTATCTGTTCGGTCTGCAGGACCCTACAGCACGCTACTGCCACTTCTTGGCACTGGAGTCGCTTTCTATCGGCTATAACGAATGCCGCTCTTCCTTATCTTTACATTGGGCCTTGAGCTGGCAGTCTTCTCTCGAGCTTGTGTGACTTAATCCCTGCTCTCTTCTCCTTTCCAAGTCAAACGCTCCTGCCTGAGCCCCAAATCCTTTACTATTTGCCTTCAAAGGTTTTTTTTTTTTAACTAAAGGAAAAAGGAAGCCATGTTAATTAACCAAACTCCTTTTTTACTTTTATAAGTTTTACACTCCTTATGAAGACGGGTATGAGTCTCTGAAGTTCCTGCAAGGTTCCTTTGGAGAAGATCTTTGTAGTACAAATCTCATTTCATCATTACATTATGACACAAAATTAAAAAAAAAACATTTTTATCTCTGTATTGTCTGGGTTGAAGCAGGACACCAGGGTCACTCTGATGCTTGCTGGGAAAATCCCAATCCCAATACAAATATTTGCGTTCTCTCCAAACAGCTCAGAGATCACTGGTCCAGGATCCATAAGAAGAATCCTGGCCTTCCGATTAGTATCCCAGTGCCTTAAACCACTGAGCTACACCCCTCCAGTGTGTCCCCCAGGCTCTTCTGGGGCTTTTCTTCCCATCTCGCTTGCTGTTTTAAATAGGGATTTTGACTATGTGCATAAAGCACTCAATGCATAATTGATGCAAAAGCACAGCACGGCTTCCCCCCTCCCCTCCCCCCCCAATCAAGACCTCGTCTGACATGAGAAACTTTTCCCTTCTTTACCTATTAGCCATTTCAAATCCAAGTTCAAAAGTTCAGCACAGTGCTTTTCCTTTTTCTTTTATCTTTTTAATGCCATTTGTATTCTGCTCATCGCTTCCTGAAACCACGCACTCAGCGAGAACTTCTGCATCCACGTATGCATATTCAACAGCTGTTCAGGGATTAATAAAACCACTGGAAGGAATCTCCGACGCCACGCCCCCACAATAAATGTAATTGCAGTAATACACACTGGCGACTAAGCAAAGCTATCATTAACGGAACCGGAAACCTGGAGGAGGGAAAATTGCATGTTGGGCCTAAAAAGGGTCACTAACCAATCGGGGACAATTTATAGGTATTTGTTCTCAAAGACCAAGCGGTTTTCGAGTGTTGAATATTTTCCCCTCTACTTTTTTTGGGACCACCTTTAGAGCACTATCTGGCACGGCACACCATCGTAGCCACTCTGGCACTTCACAGAATCCGAGATTAAACCCTCTCTTGGCCTGTTATCTCAGCGGACACACATCGGAAATCCGTACACACTTCGCGAGAGCGGCGCAAAGTCGGTTTTAAATGTGCTTTGACCCAGCTTATTTCTCATTCCTGACGTTCAGAGGCGTATAATTGCCAAATTTAATGGCACAGCTAGGTGGGAACGGGCAGATTGCTTTTGACCTTCCACTACCTGATCTGAATAAGGGTTTTTAAATTGCTGGTATAAAAGCGCTTCGGTCTCTGTCTAAAGTCTGAAAGAAGGCTGTTTGTAACACTCGCCGACGTGAAGCATATTCCTTTAAATCAACTGGTTAAGAGAATTTAAGAATTTAAGCGTTATGTTATAATGCGCTCATTTTATCCACCACCCCCCTTCCCCTCCCCCCCGACCCTTTCATCCTCAGCCCCGCCATTAGCGCTCAGCTAATCAGGACTTTACAGGCTGACGTGAAATCATTTACCTCGTTAGAGTGGTCGAGCGGCGTGCTGCGAGGATAACCTTTCATCCTACCAGAAAGATTTACAGCGCTTCATTCGAAATATTTCGTCAAACTTATTGGGACCAGCGGAAAAAAAAACCTGAACGTATCAAATGCAGGTATTAGTGAACCCTTGTGTAGAATAAAAACGGACACGCTGTATCGACGCCGTCGCTCTTTACCAGCTCGATCCTGTAGATGGCTGATGGACAGATTAGTTTAATGTCCGACCTCACTCTTATAGACATCCTACACTCCTTTCACTTGATATTTTAATTCTGTTTCACAAGGTTTCCCAAACACGCTTGTTATATGCTTTGTGTTTAGAGAAAATTACGAGTCCAAAGCATCAAAGATCGTAATGGGAGGAGCCTGATTTGTCTACCAGTCGAATCTTCATATTGGTGTTATGAGACGAGGACTGAGCCATTTTGCTTATATGGAGGTGTTCAATTTGACTCCTAATACGTTCAGATACATCCAGTGGTTTAAGGCGCTGGGCTACTGATTGGAAGGTCGGTGGTTCGAGCCCTGGTGTTGCCATGCCGCCACTCTTGGGTCCTTAAGCAAGGCCCTTAACCCTCTGTGCTCCAGAGGGCACTGTATAATGGCTGACCATGTGATCTGTCCCCAGCTTCCGAAACAAGAATATTTCAGTGTACTGTATATGTAACAAATAAAGGCTATTCGACATCCGATTATGATGACGATGTAAATGAAAATGTGAAAAGAATAAAGAAGAACAAACCCCTCTCGAGTTTCACATGATCAGTGACCGACAAAGGAGCATCCAGGTATATTCTGGTGTAATTTCATTTCAGGAATCGTTTTAGGATCAAGCCAACATTGTGGATGTTTTCTCCATTAGTGCAACATTGAATGCAGTTAATAATTGATCAGAATAATTGAATACTTTGGTCTGGTCCACATATATATTGTAACTCCATGCGCCATCTGGTGGATACACTGCTAAGCACAATATGTATTTAAATTCAAAGGAAAAAAAATAGCCATATTATAAATATACCATAAATAGCCAAATGCCCTGCAGGATTCAACGGGATTTCGCGGCACGAGCCGAGGGAAGAAACGCTTAATGGCAACATGCTTGCATTACACCCAGGTAGAGGTCGACCAACACACATAATTTGCCTATTGCTCGACTATATGCACAAAACTTGACACATCTGATTTTAATATGCAAATCAGGGACACCTCTGGGAAAAAAAAGAAGAGTAATAAATGCTCAGCAAATGTAAATCCATGAATGTGAATTTGAATCTGAAAAATAGGATGGTAATTAAAAAAAAAACTAACTCACACACACACACACACACACCAAACACACACACACACACACACACACACACACACACACACACACACACACACACACTCATTCTGTATAAGAAAGCACATATGGTCATTCCTGTATTTTGTAAGCATCCATTGCGATTTACTCCAGTTCCTGCGTTTTTGAAATTCACACCAAGCAGCACGGCGTCATCCCTTTGGTCTGGCTCTGCATCAAAAACAGGGCCAGGAGAAAAGCTAATTCCATTTGTTTTAATCAAATAGAAGCGAAGCCTTTGCCAATAGCTGTGGGAAAGTTTCCAGCGAACCCTCTTTTCCTGCTGCTTAGATCCACCTCTCCGAGCTGTATGAAGATGTGAGCACCAGAACGGCTTGTTAGCGGACTCCCAGTTTCAGGTAGTGTATTGCAGAGCTGAAGTTTGTCTGAAGCAGGAGCTTGCACAGGATGATATTCTCAACTCCCTTGTCTGAGTCATTCATCCGTCTGCCTCCGCCTAAGAGAGCCTTTTAAGTCACTTTTTTCTGCAGGCATAATCTATCCTGCTTTCTCTCTTTCTATCTCTCTCTCCCTCTCTCTCTCTCTCTCTGGCTTTGTTAGATGGTACAGTGCAGGCACACACCCAAAATGTATGTGTGTGTGTGTGTGTGTGTGTGTGTGTGTGTGTGTGTGTGTGTGTGTGTGTGTGTTTAAAGTCTGACTCAGCTTCAGCCCTCAAGTCAGACTGAGGGTAAGGTGCAAGTTGTCATTCCCTAGCTATTTGCAAAGTCTAAAGTTTTAAAAAGATAAATTTAGATGTAATGAGGAAAGTTTCTCATGTGATGGTGTGCATTCCGAGGATGGCATTACATTTACACTCTATCCAGACAGGCATACTGTTTTCATTTGACATCCCTTTCTTTTCGAGAAATTTAGATTATTGGAGGCTACCGGCAATGACCCTGTCCCAGATTCATACAAAAACCAGGACAAACCACGTCCCCAGCTGGGCAACTGCTCGCACTACTGTCAGAAGCAGGTTCGATCCTGGAATCCATAATGCCTGCGAGGCAGGGATTTACCCTCGCGCGTGTCTGACATCAAGTCTCTTGTGGTGATCTAGACGGGTAATGTTAGGGTGTTTTCACTGGAGCAGTGACAGTGCAGTTGTACCATTCATTCATTCATTCATTCATTCATCTTCTACCGTGTGCAATAAATTGTTTACAAACCTAATAATGATGTGTGGCAACTGTTTGTGTGTGTGTGTGTGTGTGTGTGTGTGCCGCTTTTCAAACCTAATAATGATCCGCTTTTCTCTAACGCGCTTATGCATTACCCATGCAAACAGTTGTGTCTAATAATATTTTGTTTGTGGATGTTGAATGCAGTTAATAATTGAGCAAAATAATAATTGATGTTGTTCCATGCGCCATCTAGTGGCTGTTCTGCTAAGCACTACACGTAGTTCAAATTATAACTGAAGTATACAGAGGAATTTCAGGGCTGGAAATGCGGCAAGAAAAAAAACTTCGGATTCTTAACAGCGACATCTTTACATGCTCCCAAGAGTAGAGGCTTGATTGATTAATCGGCACGCGTTTAATGACACGTGTGTTCACCGCGTCCTTTTTTTACACCGATAAAAATAAACTCCACCGAAAATCACATTTTAATCAATCAAAACTGTTTCCGCTTGGAAATACGATCCAATCTAACTATCTCTATGGATTAAATCCAGTACCGGTCAACTTCCACAACCTTCCCATTATCTCAACACATGGTGCTGGAGTGCTTGGTTTCACCAGTAAGCCAAACTGGTGAGGGGGAATGTGTAGCTCACTATCAATATCGAACCCCGGTAGCTGCCACCCTTGGGTCCTTGTACAAGGCACTTAAACTTCTGTGCTCCAGGGGGCGCTGTATCACGCCTGATACTGCACTCTGACCGCAGTTTCCAAAAACAAGCTGGGATATGTGAAGAAACAATTTCAACTGCGCTCTAATACATACGTGATTAATAAACTCTATACTATTCTATAAGCCACCTTGTCAGAGATGCCACGATTGAAACGTTAGATCGATGTTTTTATTAACGTTAGTTAAATAAATAAATCGTTTTTAATATTTACGAAAAAAAAAAGCAATAAGAAACGGTCTGCTTTTGGAGTGGAAAAAAAAATATCTTTTTTTCTTCTGAGTCCTGAATTGAAGTAGTGTGTTTGTGTATCCCTGACATCGCTGGTGTACAGACGTCTATTCACTGGTAAACTTGCTATTTCTACTCCATTTACTTTTACTGCTTCGACATCTTTAAACTGTAGGTCTTAACGCCTTTATAATGTTTGCTTTAAGTTGCATCATGTTTCTCTATTACAGCTAAACGCCTTTAGCTCAGACAATAATACATTCATTTCTCTTAGTTGTGTTGTTTAGTCTGTTTATTGGAAAGAGCTGAGGATGATCTCAGTGTTATCCAGACCAGGGAAGAACCAATGCTCTATCCCTCCTTCTTCTAGTGTTGAACGTAACTGCACTTAGAAAATAAGAGACGGATGAATCTCACAGACTGGAAGAGAAAGAGAAAAGCGAGGGCGATTATACAGATGGTTTGCGGCTCAAGTGTACGACCAGGTTTAGAGCATGTTTATATTTTTCTTCTTAGTCCTGAATTGAAGTAGTGTGTTTGTGTATCCCTGACATAGCTGGTGTACAGACGTCTATTCACTGGTCAAACTTTGGCATCTTGACCTCTTGTTTCTCCTTGTGAAGTGCGTCAGTGCTTTTCTGCGAGTCTGAAAGCTGTTCCCCTACACACATACAACGGCCACCAACCTGAACCTGTTCATATTATAGTCTGCCCTTTTTTACTATTTATTTACAGCTTTAATTTCCTCATATTTACATATTTTACAGTGTTCAAAAATATTAGTATTTGAAGTGAATAACAGTGAATAATTAGAATCTAAATGCATAAAATGGGGCGTTTTTTAAGGTTAATGATCGGAAGGTGGGGCGATTCTGTTTATCAGAATTTCAATACAGACACTCCCCATCCTACAGACAAACACCGTACGAACGAACCGATACGAACAAAGTAAAAATGTGCAAAACGGCGAAACTCGGGCTACGGGGTCATGTGACATGGCTAAACGCTCGGCACAGTCGGATGCTGGGTGAGTTGATGATGTCAGGTGACTTCACTGGCACTGCCCCCTCACGACAAACACTGGTATCTAAACACTCGTCTCTATGAATAATTTCTTCTTATTCTTCTTCATTCTTATATCTTCCGAACACATTTAGGAGACATGCGTAGTCAATAGCGAACGCCACAAACAAGTTACGGCCAAATTAATACTGCGAAACGTTTGTAAAGTGGGGACCGTCTGTATGCATAAATCTACCCCATTTATTCTCTTCTCACTCTGCTTGTGTGACGGCAAAACCATGATACCTTTGCGTGAAGTCTATCAGTAACACACGTCACTTATCGTACACTTATCTCTTCCCACGTGTACCTCCGTGCGGGAACAAGGAACTCCAACTCCGTGGATGGCTGAAGCTCTGTCTTCTGGCACAATTTTGACCAATCAGAGCAGAGTACACGAAAACCCCTCCATTGCTTCCCTTGATATATAACCTCAATCTTTCATATCAGAGGAAGACCCGGAACGAAGACACTGACAGATAAAGACTAGAGAGATTTGCCCATGTCGGGAGTACGAGAGAGAGAGAGAGAGAGAAATGGACAAGACACACAGCGGAAAGATGCAATTTAAGACAAAAAGATGAGGGGAGAAAAAGGAAGTAGAAAAGAGGGGGATAAATCCGATTTTCCGCCGCGCGATTTCGGCTGTCGTTTTGAGATTATTACTTGTCACACCGGATGAGATGATCCTGATTAAATCCTATCCGAATTCTGCACCCACGCTGCGTGATAATGTCCTGTTCATTACAGATTACACAAAGAGCATCTAAAGATAGTTCCACGAGTAAAGGACAAAAAAAAAAAACACTACATTATGTTTCATAAACTGAACATAAATTCCTGTGGCGATAAGAATGTCTGTTCATTAGGATGCTCGGTGTATAATTCAATATTCTACTGCATTTGTAAAGTGAGTATCATGCATGTTGTTCAATTAAAGTAGAGATCAAAATATTACTGCAGTGGAAATAAAAATGCTCCCGACAAACTTGTCTAAAGTTTACTTACTTCAATGTACTTAAGGGTCCAAAGGAGTATAAATTCATTCATTATTCTTCTGCCGCTTTATCCGATCTTCCCTGGGGTCACGGGGAGCCTGTGCCTATTTCAGGCGTCTATGGGCATTAAGGCAGGATACACCCTGGATGGAATGCCAACCCATCACAGGGCACACACACACACACTCACATTCACACACACACATTTCATACACTAGGACAATTTTCCAAGGTGCCAATCAACCTACCGTGCATGTTTTTGGACCGGGAGGAAACCGGAGAACCCGGAGAAAAACCCCCTGAGGCACGAGGAGAACACGCAAACTCCACACACACATGGCCGAGACGGGAATCGAACCTGATCCTGGAGGTGTGAGGCGAACGTGCTAACCACTAAGCCACCGTGCCCCTGGACTATAAATTATTATTTATTATTATTTATTAAGTTTCTGTTCATTTTAACACACTAACCTTTTAATTTAAAGATATCAACGACTCAAACGGCGATTGTTATGTACTAAAATGACAACGACCCCAAAACCTACTCAAAAAACAAAACATGCAAATAAAGCCACGGATGTTCGAGTCAATAGAGCGTGCTTTTCCCTGATTGGACGTTTTTTTCCCTCCCTGCATAAACAAAAAGAAAAATAGCAAAATGTAGTCGAGTACAAAAAGGAATACTATGCTTTTTACTACCCTGTAGACTAATTGTCAGCTTTGAGAATCATTATACAAACTGGCCACACAGAGAATCTCATATTAAACATATTTAAGAACCCTAGATTATAATTCATGACCAAGTAATTCTTTCATGATGATATCTGTTTTTTTTTTTTTTTTTTTTAGCAAAATCCTTTTCCACAATAGTGCAGTTTAATGTTGGCTTCCAGAAACTTATAATAGCATTTCATCCTTCATTAGTCTTCAGTAGGTCTATCAGACACCGGTCGATCATAATTTGCCTTGCTGTTTTCATGACGCTCCTCAAAAAGCTGTTTTGTTCATTCCTTCCAAAATGAAGACTGCTTTCTTTTGTTTGTTTTGAGAATACTGAACCGAAAGTCTATTAATCCTACATTCCCAAGAATAACGCAATTTGACAGGCATAGACTTCCTGCTGGTTGTCTGGGAAAGAAAAAAAACATGTTTATTTGCTATTAACCATTTTATCCCTTCTAATGTTTGTTACTTAGAGTGTCAGGTGTTGTCAAACAATTTGACAAGAAAGCAACCCTCAGCAGAGGCTTATACAGAAATTCAAGCAGCCGTTCACAAGAATTGACAATATGATGCTATTATAGTAGATTTTTGATGCAATGTTTCTTACGTGTGAAACGCAGGGCCTGCAGGCCGAATGTGTCCCGCCATTGTGGCCCGGAAAAAGCTTAAAAGGTGTCTTAAAATAAGGCTTTATTTTATCTTCCACAACGCAATGCAATGCACAATGCATCCCGCCACTAGGTTGCAGTGTATCCCACATCGGTGTTTCTCTATGAACAATCTATACAGGTGGAATGTTATGAGGCGGCGTCGCTCATCAAAGAGTAAATACTGTCTTATAGTTACAAGTGGTCCTTCGAGGGAAACCACAATGCTGATGTGGCCCAATGAGTTTCACACCACTGATCTAATGATATCCTGCCAAGTTAATCAAGATATCAAAACTATGTATATTTCATGAGCCATTGTACAGTATTATAATGGAAAAACGACAGATCAGATTGTGAGTTGCTGCTTTAAAGCGTTGTGCGCCAAAGAGCGAGGCATGTCTGCCAATCAGATTCTAATGTGCTGCCAATCACCCTGATGCCACGCAAAACCCCACTGATCTGCTGCTCCTGAGGTGATCAATGAGCCATTACGATTACAATGTTCATTCGTAGCCACTGACAAGCAGATGACAGACATCAACGAGCCGGGAAACAAACAATAACAGAGCGATTAAGAGAAAGTAAAAACAAATAAGCGTTTGTTGTATATGCTCAAATAGAACGGAAGAGTAATGATAGTAAAAAGCATGGTGGCAGTCTGAGTAGAGCATATCTAGACAAATGTGTGTGTAAACACACACACACACACACACACACACACACACACACACACACACACACACACACACACACACACACACACACACACACACACACAGACACTTTGGTAATAAATAACCATGTGTCCAGGAACAAGCGGTCTGGCTGGGCCAGGAACCGGGGGTCGAAGCCATCTATCTCACAATGACAGTGTTCTGCTCCAGTGAAGCCGGGGTGCCACTAAATTACAAAGGAGAGGCGATCCACAACAAAACCGTCCACTTAGAGGGAAAAAGACAACAAACATTCTTACTTCTTGTCAGAATTTTTGGAACATGTCCCCCCTCATAACAGGGAAATATATGGAGAGATAAGAGTGTGCTTTGGTAGGTATTAGAGTTGAGGCGATGAGGACATTTTCACACCGGTTTATGAACATGCCACATCTCCAGTAATACCGATATCACTGCGTTGTGTGTGTGTGTGTGTGTGTGTGTGTGGGTGGGGGGGTTTCGTTGGAGTTTCCTTCTTTTCATTCGCTTTTAAATAGCCTACGCCTGTGCGCATTTCACTTTTGAATTAGCGGCAATTGCAAATTTGGCGTCAATGCTTGAATAAACAACAACAATACAGAAGAAAACGATCTCTAAAAATCCTCTAACTAACAACATTTATATGAAACAACGAACTTTTATTAATATAATGAATACAAAAACATGCTATATAGGCTGAAAAAAACCTGGAAAATCACACCCGGTGTGGAACAAAGAAAATAATAGAACATTTATCATGTAGCCTATTAGAACGTTTTTAAAATGAATAAGGAAATAAATTTTTTTTTTTTTATTAAATAAGGTAAATAGAAATTACTTGTGTTTCCTCCTGATGCTGCCACCTTCAGGCAAAGTTTGCATATATATATATATATATATATAGTATTGTGACTTATACCGTGAACACTGCCTATCGCGGCAAGCCTAGTAGGTACTGTAGCTGTGACATGCCTGGCAGACTGCCGCTTAGCTCGCCCAGCTGGGCCTTTAAGCCCAATGAAGACATTTGCGTGGCACTCAGGACAAGCAGAGATCTACCAAGGCTCTCTTCAAAGCTGCTGCTACTGCTTAATGATTTTATTTATTTTTTTCTTAGGCACAAACTTTGCTTTTGTCTTTCATTATGTCGTCCTTGAATGACTATGAAGGTAAGAATCGCTACCTTACTATTGATGGAAATGCCAAAAAAAAAATCCTACCTGGTCATTTTCATTATATTTACACAATACTCTGTTGAAACCCTAATAGAAAGAGACTCACTTTATTTGTTCCCCCTGATTCTCCCTTTCCCTTTCCTGCAGGACATCAAAGCACCCTAGGAGTGGATAAGCATAAGCAGGATCCAGTTGGCTTGGTCTGACTTGAACAGCAGGACACTGAAGGCTGAGGGCAGCTTTTGAGTACACTCAATGAAATCTCCTGGTAATGGATTTGAGCATGCTGGTATTAGAGGGCTAAGTACTTATGCACAGCTAACCAATCATGTTATGCACGTTTATAGTAGGAGCACAAAAAAACAAATATGTAACATGTGAACTACGGGGACATTTTATTGGGTGTATACGAAATGTAACAATGGTTAATTGCTTTCAAAATTTGCTGCATACTTATTTTTCAAGGTTTGAACTGACATTATTTTAGCATAGCTTTTTAAAACAATGTTTTAAATAATAGAAAGTGTCCAGATTTAAAGCCATTAATACTCAAATTAACTACTCTGAGCATCGTTTGTAGAGAGCTCAGGGTTTATAAGAGTTAGTAGTATTAAGGTGAAGGTTAGTGAGCTTACAGTTGGAGTTACAAAGGATAGGATAATAGTACGTTTATTTAAACAACATTTACGGACACTATGAAATTGGACTTACGATCCATATTTGCCGTTTAATGCATACTCATGCTCATTACCTTTTCTCTCTGCACAAACTAAACTGGATAAAACTAGATCTTGCTGTGAAATAAGATAATTGTGATGAACAGTATGGACAGCCTTGTAGCCTTGTAGCCTTGTCTATACTGTAGTATAGACTCTATAGAATAGAAATTATACTTGCAATATTGGATTACAAGTTGCGCTGGAAAACGCTCGTGTTAAAGCAAAATTGGTCAAGACTATCGCAAATACGGAATAAATAAAGAGTAATAAATCTTGGACAATCAATTAATATTTTGTATAATAATTTACTTCCAGGGATTTTACCAAAACATTTTTATGAAAAGGAAGGGTGGGTATAACATGAGGGAAGAGCTCATGTGCGGTTGTGCAATGGTGTTAAAGCTTAAAGCATTATACATTATTATTATCTTTGTTAAAAAAAAAAAAAAAAAAAAAAAAAAAAAAATAAAAAAAAAAATAGATATATATATATATATATATATATATATATATATATATATATATATATATAATAGACAAAAATATAAGGAACAGACAGGCTGGGAAAAATCAATCCATCTCATAAGCCTCTAATGGATGTGTTTTTTTTGGTCTATTTTGTCTGATATTAAAATGAAATGAAAATAAGTGAAATGAAAATGAGATAAAGGAAAGCATTATTTTGCTGAAGCTAAAGTTAGGGATTAGAGATGGAAGTAGAGAGTAGTTTCGGGGTTAAGATGGCCAAGCTAATGATTAACTACGGCCTTCTTTAGCTATTCAGGTCAATCGGAATCCTCCAGTAGCATAGCATTACGATACTGTGTGTGTGTGTGTGTGTGTGTGTGTGTGGGTTGCTATGAGTTGGTGTGGGGTAGGAATAAAAAAAAGAGTCCTGAGGCATGAGAGGGCCTCCTTTGATGCAGCAGAGAGAAATTAATTACTCTGGTCCCTCCATTCCAGATAGAGAAAACATTAATCAATAAGCCTGTTGTGGCCACCTGCTTGCCCCTACACACCACTGCTTCTGATCAAAGGGTATTTATCAGAGCAAGAAAATACACATTACGTTTTTTTCCTCTCGCACTCACACACAGGGCTTACTTGTCCATTTATTTTCTTGAAGTGCGCACACACACACACACACACACACACAAGAAATTAATAATACAGGGGATAAATCTGCTTTTCTTCCTGGGATCTTTATCTGTGGTGCTATCAGGGGTTTATCGAGGCACCTTATCTGTGTCGATCTGAAAGCCTGGTTTCGCCCTCGCTGCTTTTGCACGTCTAATCATATTTCTATATGCATAATTAATCTGGCAGCGTGCAAATGCGAGCCCGCAAATCCAGCCCCCAAGCCTGCATCAAGATTAATAAAGTGGAAGGAGACACGTTTAAGCCGAAACGAGGGTTTCTAACTAAACAAACGAACGAACGAACGGCTGGGGACTGTCTTTAATCCGAAGCGGCCATGCGCACGGGACCCGGCACTTCTGCTCTGTTCATTCACAGATTGGAAGTCATAACTGAATCGTGGCATAAAAAGAAAAAAAAAAACAGGAAACCATAAACGCTCGGCTCCGAACAAATAGGAAGGATTCTGCAATTAAAGCAGAGTGCAAGAGAAAGTCGAATAGAATTAGAATAAGAGAAAGACAGATGGTGTGAGAAAGAATGTGTGATACACAGAGTTGTCAGTGAGGAAAGAGAGAGAGAGAGAGAGAGAGAGAGAAGATAGACAGAGGTGAGATGTGTGCTTAATAAAACGGTATATTATGCAGGGGCTGGATGTGGAAAGAACGTCTGCTGGGTGCTTTATCCATGGCACACCATTATCATCATCTTCATCTGTCTTGTGCTGTGTTAACATTATGACGGGAGACGGAAGACGGCAAAATGGAAGTTCAGTGACTTACGGGAGGGAAAAATATTAAGACTACATAAAGCTGTAGTTATAGCATTGAAATGACGCACAATGTGATTTTTCCGGATGCTGGACAGCTCCTTTGGAACTAATGGAAGTGTGGACTTATCCTGGGAGCCAATCCTGGGAACTCTGGGAATGGGAACAGTTAGTGTTAACGCCCGAGCGCTCACACCATATTTGACAGAGAGTTTAATTAAAAGCATGTGAGAAAACGTGTGATCTTGAAAAAGAGCTGAATGAACAACATGATGGAGTTTTCAGGAGGCTCCACTATAAACTGCACCACTCCGCCTCCTCCATCTACATAAAAGACTTCCGAATCTTTCCGAATCTTTCCGACCTATTTAGAAGCCTTCAAATCTCCAACTAAGCAAAGAAATGACCGCCAAAGTTTCTCCTTCTTTTACCGCCATCCTATTTGGGATGACTTGGCACAACAATGTATACATGGCTTCTTATCTTGTCTTATTGTTTTTTTTCCTTTCTGTCTTTTCCTCCCCTTTCTCCAGTGTTTGTCCTCTTAGCCAGACTTCAATCTGTTTAGACTCAATGTTGCTGCAAGCAATGGTAACATGCTTGACCCTGACACTGACCCAGAGCTGGAGCTTTCCTAATATCCTCCCCGATGCCTCCGAGCACTCAGAGAGAAACACATGCTTTCATTGAAGAGTATAAAGTGCACGATGACTCTTTGACTGCACAGAAACCCGCAGTGCACATGCTACGGTTAAATCCGAGTTAATCATCGAAAAGAAAGTCCTCTGCTGAAAAAATCCCCACTCTACGGAAAAGAGAGGATACAGTAATGGATACAGTAAGTACTGCACTTACCATGGTATGTCATGTCTGTGGATGGTGGTGGGAGGAGGTGGTAGGTATTACATGGGTATTGCGTTTTTTTTCTTCGAAATCTAGTGTGTGAATGCGAGTGTGTGTGCACCCTGCAATATGTTGGCATTCCATACAGGGTGTGTCCTGCCTTGATGAAGATTCCCCATGATAAAGTGGTAGAAGATGAATGAATATCTATCTACCTATCTACCTATCTATCTATCTATCTATCTATCTATCTATCTATATATATATATATATATATATATATGAAACATGAGAAACATTTCCTATTGAAATACATTAGCTGGGAATATTTGAAATATGTGAAATATGTGTGTTTTTCCCGAACCTCTAGATTTAAATATAGTGATATATAAATATACTGATTATATATATATATATATGCAGAAGCAGATGGTGTTTGTGAGTGTAGGAGTCTTTCTCTACAGCCGGCAGGAAAAATCAATATTCTGTTACTTCCCGACAATTGCGCTCTTCATATTTGGACCTATGGCTCGGACTTCACTTTAGTCTCAATGGATTGTTTCAAATTGCTCAATAGAATATTCAAATGATAATGAGTAGGGTCATGAACACTTACTCATTATTTCCTTTCATGTCTCCTCTTTCCATTCTCACATGGTTTCTGACCCTAGAACCGGAGAACTGTTTTAGCATATAAAATATTCAAAGCAGTCACTTAATCCTTTCCCAATTCCCTGTTCTTCTTCACACACTTTGCACCTCTAAAGCTTGCCCAGATTCTATCATCGGAGGTTCTTCCCACCATCACCTGGTAATCATCGACTGGTTCCACCTGCCGATGGTCTTTCGAACCATAACCTCAAAACCGTTCGTTACCCATGAAGCTCCAGGAATCTCGCGCTAACTGTTCATTCACAAGGCAAATGGAAAACCTCCATCTAGACGATCTAGACCAACTATCCAGTCTGCAACCTTGTGAAAATAAAGGACTAAGCGTGATTCCAATGAGAGGCCCACATTTCAAACCTAAGAGATTGCTAAAAGGGTAAGAGAACTGAACTCATCAGCACTTGACACAATGTAATGAGACTCTTAATCAAATGATCTTATTTAGTGTTAGATAAACAGCAGGTCAACCACATGATTTACATTTCCACTGGTCAGCAGTCGAGGTATCAGGTGCTGCTTTTCACAGGAGTCTCTCAAGTTCAGCTTTTGGCAAAATATTAGGGATGTAATGTTTACTGATTTGTAACAGTAATTTACACAATCGTTATGTTATGGATTAATTTAAAAAAAAAAAAGGTTGGCATGATGCATGAAAACAAAAACTGAACCAAAGAAATAAAAGTGAATTATTGGCACCATATTGAAATGCATAGAATCCTGATCTTCGGATCAACCAGAAATCAGAGCTCTGCATTGTAACATTGCATCGGTAGCTGCGACATATGTTTAATCTTTAATGTATCGTAGGCTACGCATCAAGATAAGTTACGAAGGTGCACATCCCTATAATGCATGGACATACAGGATTAAAGCTAGGGCTGCAGGATCCTTGCTAAAATGTGATTTGCGATTTTTCTTCATGGGAATTCGAGATCACGATTCTCACACACAATTCTCCTTTTTTTCAGCAAAGATTTACTGCACTCAAATACAACAAATACCCCCCCCCCAATATTGGTCCATGTCAATGCTTTGTTTCTTGACTCTGGTTTTTAAAAATGGTGGTATGTACACATACACTACACTGGAAATACGCTGCCAAGCCGACCAATCACAGACCTTGGGCTCTGTGTCGACGTGAAGTGTAGAGGAGCGTGTCAGGTTACGGCGTCAACACGACGACAAAAAACAGCCTGTACTCATAATCATTCATTTATTCATCTTCTATTGCTTTATCCGATCTTCCCTCGGGTCACGGGGAGTCTGTGTCTATCTCAGGCGTCTATGGGCATTAAGGCAGGATACACCCTGGATGGAATGCCAACCCATCACAGGGCACACACACACTCACATTCACACACACACACACACACACACACACACACACACACACACACACACACACACACACACACACACTAGGGACAATTTTCCAAGGTGCCGATCAACCTACCGTGCATGTTTTTGGACCGGGGGGGAACCGGAGAACCCGGAGAAAAAACCCCTGAGGCACGGGGAGAACATTTAGAAATGATATCGTATATATAGATTGAGATCGTAATCCCCCCCCGCATTAATCGTGCAGCCCTAATTGAAGCATAGTGCTACAGTATCATCTGAATGGAAAACTTATAATCCCAGCTCAGGAAAGCCGCCGACACCGATACCATCCCCATGCCATTCTCTTTAGGGACTTACTATGTGAAGCTCTAGGTAGTCTCCCAGTCCTTTGGCACTCTCCACCCGTAGCAGGACGGCCTCTTTTAGTTGTGTGCTAAAGCCTACAGCCAGTCGGTCTGCCCGTGTACTAGGCCTGTCATTGGGAGGCCACGTGTAGGTGATGAGGGCTCCTCCACGGCCAAAGATGTAGGTAGTCCCAGCTGCAGAAAAAAAGCGTATAAGAATAAAGGGCAGAAAAGAACAGCATATTAACACTTAATATAACAGCAAATTTCCCGGGCCAAGTAACTCTTTTTTGAATCTCGAACCAGACATGACAGAAGCCACGGGGCTCGCTTCAAGGCACTCTATTTATTAGACTTTTTAGAAACTTTGGGGGGAATGTTCTTTTACTCTGATGTGTGTGTCAAGGGGTGTAATGTGCTGAAATTGGCCAGCATGCTAGAACAGGATGTGTAGCAAAAGGGGTCTTCTTGTACCTGCTCTTTTTGAGTACTGAAAGACAAAGTGCATTGACACGGCTGTTAATACAGGATGCTGACTCAGTGTAGAAGTGATTTCACCATCTGGATGCAATACTGTCACAGTATGCCACTAACAAGCTCTTCGACTGACTGCTTTCAGCATGGGGTTCGGGGTGAAACAAGTGAAGAAACACAGTCATAGTTTCCGTCCATGTAACTTGATACCGTTTTTCATAGCGCAAGAAAATTAGGGATACAAACAGCATTAAAAGGGCCGGCTGGTCTATAAATACCGATGTGCGAATTGCTTCGTCCAACGAGTTCCTGTTATCACTTCCCCCATTAGACAAAGCTGTTCTCTGCGATTCATAATAAGCATATATAGGGTCTTATTAACTATAGTCTGAACAATCACGGAGGCTAGTAATTACATTCGAATCTTTAAAGGCAGACCTTGAACAGGAAAATGTGTACATTTACAGCACAGACATTCCTGTAGAAGGTAAAAGGACGGGGATATTAGCAGTGTTACATTGAGGCTATATTGAGTGCTCGAGATGGAATTTTCATTTCGGGTGAAAGTTGCAGCCGGTTTTTGTAGTCAGGGAAAATAATTTGGACTACCGGTGTCATTGCCATTCATTACTCAGGTAGAAGTAGAGATACAGGGGTTTAAAAAGACTTGTGTAAAACGCAAAAGTTTCAAAACTACTACAAGTATAAAAGGAAATCAATAGTTTAGGCTAATCGCTAATTTATTCATTTAGTCTCTCTACACAACTCCCTACTGTAGAGTAATTTATGGAGGATGAAGAGAAAACACCTGTTTGCTAAATGATCCAGTAGTGGAGAAATAATCACTTTTAAGAAATAATCACTGTTTTGGGGGAACGATCCCAACACTGGTTATGTCCTTGCTGGTGTGTGACGTGATTTGTGTCGTGTGCAGGTGCAATGGATCGAGTACAATAGGGTGTCAGAATGGTATATGTTTATATCTCATCCAACCACAATCACATTTACGGATGGAGCCATTTATCTCAATCTTTTTTTTTTTTTTAAACTATGACAAGCCGGAATGGAAATAAGCTGAAATGAAACAGGAGGCTGTTTTAAAAATGTAAGGAGTAGAAAGTACAGATAATTGTGTGAAAATGTAAATATAGATTCCCCAAATTTCTACTTAAGTAAAGAAAGGAAGTATTAGTATTTTGTTCCTTGACACTAGCTAATAGGTTTTAAAGCTATTGTATACCCACACGCATGATCACAGTGGCGTATAAAGCCTCTTACGGTTCACGTGCTAATGAACAATTTCATAACGACTTAGCACCCAGACTCCGCTTTTATTCATCCATCTCATGTCTTCACTTGTCTGCCTCTCTCCGGGGTCTAAATTGTTTTTCCGACTTTGCTTTGCCGCCACTCCTCTGCCACTGTCTCGACGTGTTTTCTCTGCTAATTATCACAGCAGTGCCAAGAGAGAGAGAGAGAGAGAGAGAGAGAGAGAGAGAGAGAGAGAGAGAACTGAAAACGGATGGAGCACACAAGAGAAGGTGTTTTGTAAAAAGGAAAACTGTTTGGCAGAAATGCAGGCAGCTGTAATATGGCTGACTTTAAAGGGAATCTGAAATGGATACCGGGTTCGTGCTCTCTTGATTTCTCATCCTGGTCTCTGTGTTAACCTTCCGGACTAATTTGCTTTTCAGCATAACTAGCACGCGTGACTTAAGTGTGTGTTGGGGGGAGTGGGTGCATTTTGGAGTACGAAGACAAACTGATGAATATCCGAGACACTTTTTACACACATGGAATACAAACACTGATTTGATGCATGAACTCATTAACACACTGGCTGCTGTATTTAGTTTGGACTTTACTGAATAATGTAAGAATGTGTAATGCTTAATCAGGTGGCATAACTCATGTCTATTTGGGATACACTGTTAAGGATAAATACTTACACTAAGGGAGACCTTTTATTTTGGATTTTTCTAAATATTAAAATAGAACATTGATAAATATTATTCATTAATAAGCAAAGAATCGTACGCCAAACCTCTGAATTGCTTTGTATAATGCAAGAAAAAGTGAGTGTTTGTGTGTGTGTGTGTATTAAATCAACAGCCAGTTAGTTCATTCTTTTTAACATGACAGATTCCACAGGCAGGGTGACATAAGGAGAACAAGCTTTACAAAACAAATGAATTCAATTATACATCAAAGTGCTTTAACACTCAAACCACTGTTCAGCATCCACCTGGATGCGCCAGTATGCCCACCACACACCGGCTTACTGGTGGAGACGAGACAGAATGAATTTAAGAAATGCATGTATGTATATATATATATATATATATATATATATATATATATATATATATATATATATATATATATATATATAGCGGTAGAAGATGAATGAAAGAATATATATATATATATATATATATATATATATATATATATATATATATATATATATATATATATATATATTCTATATATATATATATCTCTTTCATTCATCTTCTACCGCTATATCCGACGCACGGGGAGAACATGCAAACTCCACACACACATGGCCGAGACGGGAATCGAACCCGGACCCTGGAGGTGTGAGGCGCACTAAGCCACTGTGACTATATATATATATATATATATATATATATATATATATATATATATATATATATATATATATATACTAAAAAAGCAAATGAACTGTTGTTGTATCTACTGCAAAAAAAGAAACAATGGAAAATACAATGAAATGAAATGATATACAGGTACAAGGTGGGACGTGACCTATTGTGTGGTTCATGCATACTAGTCTGCACACAGATGAAATATGTCATAAGCACATAACAGAGGCGAGTCGCTGTGTGATACAAATGGTCCCTCTAAATACTACGTTATTTATATGCTAAAAGGAAGCAAGTAAAACTATAAAAAGCAGGGTATAGCAGGAAGAGGAGGTCAGTGAACTGAAAATAAAACTACTTATACAATTTACCCTCTGGCTTTTGGGGGCGGGGCAAAACTTTAATAAAAAAACACATCCTGTACAGATCTCTACCGGGGGGCGGGACAAAACTTACATATACAGTGTGTGTGAGTGGGACAGAACCTTGCAGGAGCAGGAAGGAACCTCTAGAACAAGATCTCCAGAACAAATGACCAGTATACATATATTACAGTTTCTGTTACATACGATTATGGTTATTTTTCAATTATTTTTTCCTGGAATGGATACTAACAGCTTCCACTTGGACAAAAGGGCATTGTGAGGGTTGAAAACAACAATGAAGGCTATAGACTTGCAATAAAGTGGTGTGTGTGTGTGTGTGTGTGTGTGTGTGTGTGTGTGTGTGTGTGTGTGTGTGTGTGTGTGTGTGTGTGTGTGTGTGTGTGTGTGTGTGTGTGGTGTGTGTGTGTTGTTTGTGTGCCGTGTCTGCCTTGGAAACATAGAAGTGAGGGAAGCAATTCTCCTTAGCTTCTCCTAATTAGTGTTACTGAAGCCCGATTCTGTGTTGGACTGGCACTAAATAAAGAACATCCATCTCTCTCTCTCACACACACACACACACACACACACACACACACACACACATACACCCCTAATACACAGCAAATTCTACACCTGAGAATAGAAAGGCAGAACATCGAGACCCAATTAAAGCTCTTTCTCTTCACACATACCACATGTTCCCACCCCAAATTCAGCCCCCCATGTCTATCCTACTCTCACACACATGCAGATGCTAACACACACACACACACACACTTCAAACCCACATCCCTCTGCATGTTAATATAACACACACACACACACACACACATTCACTTTCATCCCCACATCCCTCTGAATGTTGCTATAACACACACACACACACACAAACACACACACACTTCTATACCCACATTCCTCTGCATTTTGCTATTACACATGACACAGACACACACACACACACACACACACACACACACACACACACACACACACACAAAGCCACTCACTTGCCTTCATGTCTTCAAATGTGTTTCTGCCTTGCACTGATAGGCAATGTCACACCAAGATAGTGTCTGATTAGCTATTTTTCTCCTTTTCTCTGTTGCTTTCCGTAAATATATCTGTGATGGCACGTCTAGACACACCACGAAAGCACATCAGAGTTGTGTAGGAATGTCAGACAGCACTTTAGGATTTCAAATGTGATATTCGAATTATCAGCGGCAGCCATCAATCACAGTTTAGCTTATATATATATATATATATATATATATATATATATATATATATATATATATATATACTGATACTACAATCATTCAAATGGATTTTTTTCATTAATCCACTCTCAGTGAAAAAGTAACAAAAGATTACAAAGTGAAAAGAGAAAAGTAGAAATGTCTGTAAAAGACAAATCTCAGATATCACATGCACCCGAAGCACTTAGCTCAAGCACCTTTGGCAACAAATACAGCCTTTTGCTCATGAGGCAACAAGCTTTGTACACATGGATTGGGGGAATTTCTGACATTATTTTGTTGCACATTCTGGAGTTTATTTCTTTGCCTACAGAACACTGATCTCAGCATCACTTAATCTGTCTGGGATTACAACAGATTCAGGAAGACATTTAAATATCCTCACTTTAGAAAATCCTTATGCTTCGATAATGATCAGACTGTTCAATTCTTACCCTTTCACACTGCGGACATGCACAAAGTCAGGGACTCGGCTGTATGATTAACTTCAATTAATTAAACTTGAATTAATTTCACACATACATCTAACTGAAAAAGAAACAGCCGTGTAGGAGCGTTAACTGGTTGAGGAACAGCCAAATGCTGCTGCTAAGATGAGTTTAATATTATAGGTCATGCACCAAGGCCTGGCTGAACACAACAACAAGACTATATGTAGTTATACTGCATCAGCAAGGTCACTTTCAAAGCAGATTGTGGTTTCAAGATGTGCTCCTCAAGCTATTTCGAAGAAGCACAAATAAATGGGCAATGTTGACGACCAGAGACACGGCGTCCGGACAAAAAAAAAGCTCAATGTAGCCAAGTTACATCATGCTTCCTACTCAATGACATTGGTAGATGTCAAGCAGTGCCACCAGCAAAGAACTGCATCTACCTCGAGAAGTTCATATAGTTCTATAGTGCTTTTTACAATGGACAAACAGCTTTAATGTCAGAATTATAGAACATTTTAATATATATCGATTTGTGCAAGTTTATCCCTGACGAGCAAAGCCTGGGGCGTCCGTGGCAAATTCTCAGCAGAATTGGTATTCAAGTAAATGTTTAAATTCAGGAGCAATAACTCTGATGTGAAAACAAATCTAATCAACTCAAGTCTGCATGGAAATATCGGAACTGTTGTGGGGAAAAATGGCAGCAGGCTTGGACTGATCCTGGATCAGGAGGCAACTATTGTTTGTACAATAAAGAGTCTACAGGTAATAGTGAAGTATGGTGGGGGTTCCTTAGAAGCTTGAAGTTGCATTTCTGCAAATGGAGTAGAAGATTTGGCCATTGATTTATCCATCATCTGATTGGCACCAACAACCCCCAAACATCAATGGGAAAAGGGTGCAGTTCTGGGTTTAAGGCACTGGGATATTGCTTGGAAAAGTCGGGGTTCGATCCCAGCTTCCAAAACAAGCTGGGATATGTGATGAAAGCATTTCACTGTGCTGTAATGTATATGCGACAAATAAAGGCTATTCTAATAACCATCTTTACCATAGAAAAGACATCTTGGTATTTAAATATTCCTGCCAACAACCCGGAACAGGCCTAATTCTTCTATTAAAAGTAGACCACGCAGTCTAGGGGCTTTTCATTATTTCATTCATTAAATAAATATAATAATGAAAAAGTAACCCATGCCATTTTTTTCTTCACACAGCCGTTAAAATTCTATTCTCCACGGAAACAGGCAGTACAGGAGAAGCTGTGATGAGAAAGAAAAGTGGTGTTAAATAATTGTTTTTGTTGCGGAGGGGGGGGGGGGTATCTAGTTACTTGCTGATTATTAATTTCCCAGCATGCCCCGGAGTCTGATGCCATGGCGATCGCTGTGAACGTGACCCCTACGAGTGAATTACCTACAGCACGTGTACTCCGGCTCGATAGATCACACGGCATTCGGGCCCTCCTGAAAAGAAAGCTTCCACGAGCTTTCACGAGATAAAAAGTCGTTTTATTATTTCATCACTACCACTACAATTTATTCACGGAGTGTTTAATTCACGGGGTTTAATTTCCCCGAGAGCTCATAAATTCTCCGATCCCATTTAAAATATGCTCCTCTGGTGTCTGCCTGTACGAATCAGACCTCTAATCTACAATCAGCCCCCCACCCCCCAAGTCTTTTTATTATGAAATTCATCAGATAAAACATTTTTGGATGCGTGTTCTTTTCCTGAAGAAAATAGTTCATAGAAGAAGTGTGGATTTATCAGTCCGCCTGGCAGATCGCAGGCAAAAATCCACAGGGATAAGAAAGACAAAATGATAGTAATAATGCGCTAATGTACAATAATAAGAGTAATGGAGGCCAGTGTGTCTTAGTAGTTAAGGCTTTCAGCCAAGCTGGTTGATCCTGTTGAGCTTCTGACCCTCGGTTATATTATTCCGTGGCCCGCGGATAAGAAGAAATGGTGCACTTTTAGTGCACTGGCCTACTTCACAAAAGCAAGACTTTAAACCTGCATCGATTTTAGAGAAAATTTGGTTTGGATATCCGCCCACGCTGTACTTGTTGCCACGGTCATAACCGAAACACTGTGAGGACTGCAGGCTTTTTATCATTAACGCTATGTTGCCTGAAGCTTAACCAGGCCCCTGTTGAGGCCATATCCGGCCCGTTGACCCTTGCTGCCTGGCCCGCCCACAAATAAGAAATGTGAATGAAAAAATAATAGTGATGCTTTCCAGACACTATTAACTAGCTTTACACCACGCACGCTATGCTGTTTATATTTTTATTTATATACGGGCCCATGCAGAGGTGACAGGTTCACACATACCTACAGACCCTTAAAATGTCAATTCATGTAGAAGATTGCTACCGAATGCAGCGTTTTTATCAGTGTGTGCTTAGAATAAAATGACATATTTGATGTAATTATTGTTTGGCTGTTTATGAATCGTATATCTTTATTGTAATGGAATATCCGTTTTCTTTTGATTACCAGTAGTAACACTGTGGTATTATCGATTACAAACTTAAGATGCAAACCACCTTAAACTCTGTCGAGTTTTTTTTTTTCCTCATTCCATAATGCCTGACAGAGGAAATGATCTGGTCAAGGACATTTACAAAGCTGGAAACCCGGGGTTATTGTATGAGGTCAGTAATGTTGCTTCTGTAAGAGATGATGAATGCAGGTGGTGCAGCTGTGACTGCATTGAAAGGAGACTTGTTGAACTGGGTTCAAGGGTTTCTGGCCTGTGATGCAGTGCTCTGGGATACTGTGTTTCCGTATAACATCGGTGGTTTCTACATCAGTGGCTTCATTAAGAGGTGGATTGACCACTGGTAGGAAACCACTGAAAGTCTCGATAGGAAATGTGCAGCCTGAAACTGAATGATGCCTAGTCTTGGAAAGCATTATACTGTAAGAGTGGGAGAAATGTCATGGACACTCTCCAGAGTGACGGTAGCCGATCTTGACATTCCGTAAGATCATGTATGTGAAAGATAGCTTACAGCAAGCTACTTTTGTTAACCTCAAGGAGTATAATTAATGGATATTAGTAAGACAGGGTCCCTTCGGAGTATGGTGCGATCCCTATATAGTATTTGAACCAATTTATGAATATAATACTTATAATTGGAATGAATTCATCTTTGTGAAGCTGAAATTTAATATTACGGTTTAGAGTATCATACAAATAAAGCGGCATTGATTTCACCTATGAATGTGGAATCCGAGGCACAGTACAATGTGCATAAGCATTACAGCTACGCACACAAAAAGTTGTGTTGTTTTTGAGGGTTACTTAAAAAGGTTCTCCTCGGAGCCCTCTATGCTAGAGAACACCTCTGATGCAGAAACATATAAGGGTTGAAAAAAAAATTATATACTAAAATTATAGAAATAAACATGTAATGCAATCTGGTCAATTAAAAACAAATAAAAAAAATCGAATGACGCAACACTGTTTGTATATCTATATATATATATCTTATATATATATATGATATATATATATATATATCTTATATATATATATATATATATCTTCTAACTGCTAATGAAAGGCACATGTTCATACTTGGCTTGAAAAGCACCAATTATACACCGCTCAATATTGATTTTGACAAAGATCCACTTTCTTCCATATTAAACAACACACGACTTGATTTAAAGGTCATCTCTGTTGTTCGAGAAGGGAAAAAAAAAGGAAGTGTATCACTTCCGCCTCGATAAATTTGAGCACAAGCGTCTCTCCCATCTTGATTGATGGATTACTCAGCGGTCTCGGAGCAGAGGATAAAGATGACCTTTTGTAGAAAAGCATGTTGACCAAAAAGCTCATGATGAGAGAAATAGACAGATCAATTGTGAAACTTTTTTTTATTTAAACTTTTAGTTATCGTGCCGACTCGGGGTGTGCAGGATAAAAGGTGAAAGGAATGGAGAGTGGGTGTGCATTAAAACAAAAAAAAGGGTTGCCTGGCAGAGTAAGTTCCTTTTTTTCTCATTACTTAAAGGTTTCCAAGGCATGGAGGTTACAGTCTGCAAATTTAGAAATGTCACACAGACTACTTAACACTCAACACTACATCCTATACTAAGGGTGGTCCACAGTACAATGCCTTTTCCACTTCAGACAGAGATTTTCACCCTATATGGATAATGCAGTGAAGTTTATAGCCTTTATTTATTTTTTTATCAAGAACAAATTTTATGGCCTTTTTTTTTTTTTTTTTTTAAATCTTGGAGTCATATCTTCCTGTATAAACACCATCTGCATCACCGGCTGCTGAAGACATCGAGGTAGTCACTTGGGGAAAGAGGATTAACCATTGAAAGATGCATGATATTATTTAATAGCCACAGAAGCTATACAAAGACGTCTACTTTGGTGTTTTGTTTTTTTTCACACTTCGAATATTTGCTAAACTCCAAATTAGCTCTTCTTTATATAATCTATAGAGTTGGTGCCCTTGACAAAAGTTTGGCTGCTATCCCTGCCTGTGTTTTCTCTCTCTCTCTCTCTCTCTCTCTCTCTCTCTGACATATTCATTATCGCTCTGCCCGGGTTTGAATGCTGTTTCACGTCACTTTATAGACGCTGAGTTTACTCCGTCTAATAATCCGCAGCTGATCATATACAATAATAGTGTATATTTAAAAGGCTCAATACAAGCATTTTGTATAATATACGCCATTTCGTTTAAATGCCGTTCGCCGTTCAATGAGTGAGTGACAGCCGTGGGCGGTGTGAAGTGAATCATAAGCAATGGTACAATTTGTAGGATTGATTTATTTATTTATGTTATTTATTTATTTTTAAATCAGTGTATTACTTGCTGTTGAACCCGGGTGTTAAAGATGCCACTAAGGGTTCATTTGGGGTTTTTGATCTACTCATTTGAAACTATGCTATTTTTCTACTCTAAAAAGAACTTTATACTTTCTGGTAGGTGTTTATTTATTTTTCATGTGTGTGTGTGTGTATGTGTGTGTGTGTGTGTGTGTGTGTGTGTGTGTGTGTCAGAAAATTGAGCACTTTGGTGAATATAACATAATATAACAAGCTCTTCTCCTACAAGAAGATTAGAATTGAATTTCTTTTTTAGAATAGTCTTTCACACACACACACACACACACACACACACACACACACACACACACACACACACACACATATATATAAGATAGGGGCAGAGTGCAGGGTTGGCCATGATATGACGCCCCCTGGAGCACAGAGGGTTAAGGGCCTTGCTCAAGGACCCCAGAATGGTAGCTTTGCTCGAATCAGTAGCCAGTAGCCCAAGCGCCTTAAGCATTGAGATACACCCCTCTCGGTTATATCTACACCTGCCACAAAGTCAATTCCCATGATTCTCAGTCAGGATCCATGTACAATTATAGTCTGGCATGGGGTTCCCAATCTCCATTCTCCAAATGAGTCAGTTTGCAAACATTTTTTGGGAATAAAACCTGGCCTAAACCTGTTCTGGCATTACACAACACTTTACTCATTGTTCTGCTCTCCCTCACTCTCTTTCCTGTAACCAACATGTGTTTGTATCTGTAGTGTTACTGATATTTGCTTTGCTCCAGTTAGGCCCCATAGGCATTGTTGTCTAGTGTGTGAGGGGGGGGGAGCGCTTTACCTTCACTCTCCTTTTAGTTGTCTGGGCTCTAACACTACAATTACTTGAGATGCTTTTTTATACACAAAAGTATCTGGACGCCCGTATTGTTCCAGACGTACATGGTGGGTCTTCTCCAAACGCTCCACACAATTGTATTTGAAACTGCTTCCAGTATAGTCGGCTATAGAGCTCTGTCGTCAATCTTTTTGGCCTCCTCAACCTCCCCTACATCACTAGCCGACTTTACTATCACACTTGTAGCACAAAACCTAGACTGAATATAGAGACGTTCAAAAAGCACAAACAAATCTCAGGTGTCCATAAACTGATGTTCAGTCTCTTGGGAGGTGGTTTTCCGAAAAACCAGCGGAAGCTTTAGCTGATGAAAATGGTGGGAAATGGTGTCTCAAAACATATAAATAACTGATGAAATATAAACTACACTTCCTACAATAAACTTTATCATCAGTCTAGCACAAGTTAAGCAGCCTCCTAAAATGTCACCCCGAGCCTATCTGCTGTTATTTTTATTCCAATACTTGTGAAATTCCAATCTCCCACAGCAGACAGAGTCATTTCACTCATACTGTTTGGTGAGAGATAAGGCTGACACTCAAACCGCAACACTCATACTAGCTACATTGGGCACATTGGGAATACAAGCCTGTACCGCTTCTTTGCTTGCAGGATGATATCTCGCAGTGTTCTTAGCAAATAAAAAGAGTGTCGTTGCTGATACTCTCGACCACACGTTGCCGTTTTTATCGCACCGCTTATTAGCAGGGATGTGATTAGTGGGTGAAGAAACAGTATGATCTATTTGGGCATGTTAAAAATAAATGCTAATACAAGTCTGCTTTGGGGGGGGGGGGGGGGGGGGGGGGTCAAAGTAACAGCTTAGGAGAGCTGGATTTGTGTACTGGTGGAAAGGATTACATAACATTGGAAAAAGAAAAAGAGGGAAAAAAGTGCAGGGAGAAAAAAAGAAAGAGATAAAAGTGAAGAAAAAGATAAAGAGATATGAGAAACTTGCCAAGAAATAAAAAGTAAAAAGTAGATATAGTGATCGGTATAGCGATAAGGAAGATAAGGATAGAAGGATGAGTTTGGAAGCACCTCCTGTGTTTGAGTGTGAGTTTTCCAGTTGATGATTGGTCAATCGTTGTGACATCACTGGAGATTATTCAAATTCAAATGAGGAAACGCTAACCACAAGAATACAAGTCTCTGATTGGATAATGCAGTTCAAAATGTATCCAATGGCTGGCAATTCATTTTAAATGTCTATATTAGACTATCCGCTAAAGGGTGTTCATTGATTTGGACACACTCTCTCTCTCTCTCTCACACACACACGCACACACACACACACACACACACACACACACACACACACACACACACACACACACACACACACACACACTCCGTCCCTCGTTGATTCTCACTACGTTGTCTGGCATTCTGCATGTGTGTGGTGTAACGCTCCATTTGCTGCCTGTCTCATAATGTCTGGTTTAAGCCCCTGTGCCAGCAAAAACAGCAGTAAATAACTGATGAATCACCAGAAGGGGAAAGCGAAACACACACACACACACACACACACACACACACACACACACACACAGCATACGTGTGCACATACACACACAATATTGAAACAATAAAGGGTTAGGAGACAATATTAGTGCAAGTCAATCGGCTAAATGTGCTGGTATATGTTAATCTTTCTATAGCTTGGAGACAATTTATATATATATATATATATATATATTATATATATATATATATATATATATATATATATATATATATATATATTCAGTCTATGGGCATTAATGGCAGGACACACCCTGAATGGAATGCCAACCCATCACAGGACACACATAACACACACACACACACTCACATTCACACACACATTCATACATTAGGGACAATTTTCCAAGGTGCCAATCAACCTACCGTGCATGTTTTTGGACCAGGGTGGAAACCGGAGAACCCTGAGAAAAAAAACCCCTGAGGCACGGGGAGAACATGCACAAACTCCACACACACATGGCCAAGAGACGGGAATTGAACCCGGATCCCTGGAGGTTATGAGGTGAACGTGTTAACCACTAAACCACCGTGCCGCAACTATATATATATATATATATATATATATATATATATATATATATATATATATAAACTAGACAATAAAAAATACAATAATAACAATAATGCAGTCTAAGGAAGTGTCTAGTGAGACTCCAGTATAACAGCTTTCCACCACAGTCAAGTTATCAAGAAATCACACAGGTTGACGGTCCCGGCTTTAACGCTGTTTTACAGAGAATTGTAATTATAAAAATCATACAATGTATGTCATTTCTTAATGAATCTAATGAAAATACACAATTTTAGAGGCAAACCAAGACCTATTTGCTGTGTATTTTCCAATCATTTTATTTAATTTAACAAACCCTATACAGAGTTTTTATATCCTTTCTGCTCGGCATCCGTAGCCGTTTTAAGTCTATTTACATTACAATGTCCGTTTTTCTCCTTTGACGGATAAGTCCTCGACGACAAATACGTTCCTATTCGGATGCGAGTGGCCTTCGCGCAGCTCTTTGAAAGCTTTGATGAGGTTGAAAAATAAAGTAAATCAAACGTGCTTCACGTTCGCCCCGGCCCTCCGCCCTGACTCTGCGCCTATGGGAGATTTCGAATTTATTTATAACCAGAATGTGGACAGTAAACAAGAAAGGAAAAAAGAAAAAAAACAGACTTTTCGGTGTTTTGTTGTTCTTCTATCTCATTTCTCCCGCTGTCTTCCTGGCCTGGATTTTTGCCTTCTCCCCATTCTCCTCTGGCTCCGAAACAGATTAAAAAATGTTTTCACAGATGCCAGGAGCCATTAGGCTTCCCCGCCAGTGCTGCAATGGCTCTCTTCCTTTCTCTTTTATTCCATTCTCATCCTCTCTTACTGTGCGCGCGTGCGTGCGTGCGTGTGTGTGTGTTAAATGATGGAGAAGATGCAGAAAACACAAAGGGTCCATTATATCTCCTGTACAATGCAGATAACTGCAAAGGCACACTCCAACAAAATGGCTTGAGAAGCACTCTGGACTGCCTGGTGTATGCAAATGTATGTGTGTGTGTGTGTGTGTGTGTGTGTGTGTGTGTGTGGTGTGTGTGTGTGTGTGTGTGTGTGATAAACTGTACCACTTGCGTACAGAAGGCTGCCATTTTTATTCATCATGCCACGGCCGCTATTCGTTTCAATTCATTAGCACAGTAATGCACTTTTCATGATGAAGTAGGACAGTATGTGTTGTTGTTTTTTTTTTTTTGGGGGGGGGACAAACAAAACAACAAAACAACAAATCGCAAGAGCCTGAAAACAACCCCAGGCAGGAAGAACTCAAGACAACAGCAGGATGTAGAAATGGTCATTCTAATATTGTAATTCAACCCTACATCCATTCTTAATCAGATCCGAATCGACTCCTGCCTCGTTTTTTCCTCTAATGAGTTCCTCTCGAGGCTGGAACTTTATAACCAGGGAGTATTTGCCCACACGGTGCCACTCGTTGGCGTTTCTTGTCAAAAAAAAAAAAAAAAAAAAAAAAAAAAGAAAAGCGCCATAAAAACTGAACGGAGTTCAACTGGTATGAGGAGAAGATGGCCAATAAAACCCGCCGAGAAACATTAGAAACTACCCTGGAGCTTTATTCCTTTTTACCTCCTTTCTCCCAGACTCTGAAGGTCCTCCTGCCGCTTTTCCACTATGCAATTACGGAGAAACAAATAGAAGCGCGAGCGAAGGCGTGCGGTCATGCAGAGTGACCCGGTAATCGGCCCCAGCACGGCCTCCACACCTGCCACGCAGGAAGTTAATAAAGCCAGACTCTTCCTGACAATGTCTTCACCGAGTGTACTTTGTTTCTCTTTTTCTAACTCGCCCACAGATGGGATCTGGAGCTCACTGTCAGTCTGGTTTGGAATGCGCCCCGGAAAGCGAGAAAAGGGCTAAAAATAATAAAGCCAGTCGCAGAATCTATGTATGGGTGTAAGGGTATACAGATATGAATAGAACGGGGACATGCTGAGAGAACGACTCGAAAGATGTGTCTCAAATTGCATAAGGGGGCCTATTAAAGAGTTGGATTATAGCTGGTGCCAGATCCTGACACACTTCTACTGCCGTGGCTTCTTTCGCCCTCTATATTACATGTGTGACTCAGCTTTCTTCTGCCGTAAAGTCTCACCGTTCATACTAGTGCACGAGTGGATAGTATAGATTTGTACCATAAAGCTGCTGGTTCAGACCAAAATATATATGGCCTGTCTTTCGACTGCTGCTCAATATGCCATACTGAGTCACACGACTACAGTGTCAACAAGTAGGCTCCTTAGTAATAACCACCATCTTGAGTCATCTTGTGTGTGGATGTTCTGCATCATTTCCAAATGATATACGCTTTGCTTTTTTTCATGTCCTGCGGGTCTGATCTCATGTACCCCCCAGGAGCTGAGTGAAATGTTGCCGTTGTCTAGATGACTTACTATATAATGAAAAAACAAAGAAGAAAAATAGAAAATATGAGGCTAAATGAAGACAGCAGTAATCTATTACTCATGTAGTGGAAAACAGAGAATCCACACTTTCTTATATAAAGAAAATTGCATATTTTCCAGCTTCAACAGTCCTTTGTTTCGTTCCCGGGTAAATCAGTGTTGTGTTTTGTATGTGTATGTGTTCACATTTAAATCTGCACGGCAAAAAAAACATGGCCCTCTTTGAAATAAGCAAGATTCACGTATATCTAGTTAAAAATTGCAAGCGTAAATATTAAGCTTTCTTAAAACTGACATTAATATCTAGTCGATAATAAAAATCTCCTATAACCAAACAAAACAACCACTAGTGGCAGCTTGGTGAAGGGATTTGAACCTGCAAATATCTGGTCCAGAGGCCAATGCCCTTAACCACTAAGCTAAGCTACGACCTCCCTTGTAGGTTTTATAAACAGAAGATTTCTTAAGATGCCACTTATTACTAGTGTAATTTTAACCAAAAAGAGTGAACATTTACTTGCCTGGCCTGAACAAGTGCAATTATCTTACTTTAACATTTATAGTCGAATGTGATTTTTAAGACTTTTTATCTTTCATGGCCAAAAACAAGACATTTTTTTCACGAAATCAGCTTTCCTTTTCTTAGATTTCAGTTTTTGTAGTGTGGAATGGAAAGTTATCTGCAATTATATTAAAACAAAAAAATTGGACTCTGAAGCAAATAACACGGCTAAAGATAACAGTGGTAGAACATTCGTATGCATTATATACTGTAAAAATACCAATAGTACTTGCATTCGGATCATATTGTTGAATATGTAATTCTACAGGTTTTACAGCCAGAACTTTAAAAGAAAAAAGACAATAAAATCTATTATATAATCATAAGCATCGTCTATGTGACCACGGCTCTTCTCCATCCTCACGAGTTCCATCTGATCGTCTTCGGCATTTTTTTTAAAGCATAAATGAGATATAAATTGTGACGACTGCACTGAATGGTGTAACAGCATTGTGCAGGAGTTTCAGGGCTGGCTGATTAGAGGGCGTGGCTTCAAACCCGTGTGGCATGAACGTGCTTTTGCACAAAGTTACTGGCTATCAGAGTGTGTCCGGGATGTGCAGTTTATGAAGATTATGCCCGCATAAGCACTTCATGATTTGGTATAATTACTGGCGATGCACTGCAAAGACGCTGACTGATTATAAACTAATTTTCTGTACATTCCAGCTTAAATAAGCAGAATTATTTGTGCAAAGTTTGCGGGTTACATCATCTCTTTTTATACTGAGATCCAAGAGTCGAACAGCAAACATTTTTCTTTCATACTAATACACTTATTTATCTTTCATACTAATAAATATTCATTCATTCATTCATTCATTCATCTTCTACCGCTGTATCCGATCTTCCCTCGGGTCACGGGGAACCTGTGCCTATCTCAGGCGTCTATGGGCATTAAGGCAGGATACACCCTGGATGGAATGCCAACCCATCGCAGGGCACACAAACACACACACACACACACACACACACACACACACACACACACACACACTCACATTCACACACTAGGGACAATTTTCCAAGGTGCCAATCAACCTACCGTGCAGGTTTTTGGACCGGGAGGAAACCGGAGAACTCGGAGAAAAACCCCCTGAGGCACGGGGAGAACATGTAAACTCCACACACACATGGCTGAGACGAACCCAGACCCTGGCGGTGTGAGGCGAATATGCTAACCACTAAGCCACCGTGCCCCCTTACTAATAAATATAATTGGTATAAAAATATTAACATAATTTAAACATAAGTTTAAAGAAAAATCTTTTCTTGTCATGCATCTATATAGCAAAGTCATCATTTATTCTAAATGTGTTCATTCATTTAATATTCACATAGAAATGATTCTTAAAAATAGTTTTTTTTTTTTAAAAAAGGTAGCTTTTATAAAAACCTCTCTTTTTCTCCTCTCTCCCTCTCTCTCTATTCTCTGCACTGATTACTGAATTCCAGTGTAACAGAATCTGGGCATAATGCAATGTATACTGATCTGTCATCTATTATTAATTAGAGTGAAATAAAGGCAATTCTCGAGAACAGAAAACATTTCATTATGATGGACGACTGTAGACTTGTGTTGATAAAGGAACAAACGTACACACTAATTAGAGCTGTGCTGTTTCGCCCCGAATCAAATGTCAACTTTGCTTTCATCTTTAAACTGCTGGGGTTTATTCACTCGAAAATTCTTTTACAGAAAAATAAAGTATATGAAATATATATATATATATATATATATATATATATATATATAGATATATATATATATATATATATATACCTTTATTTTAGTCCAAACGAGTAAAAGAAATAGGAGTTTGAGGAGGAAGACCAGGTCCAAGTTATTGTTTAACTATTCATTAGGACAAGTCATAGAATAGTCACATTTCCAACAAAAAACTAAATCAGGGCATGGCTATTTTGGGCAGGGTATTAGTGCGCTTCAATTAACAGTCACAAAAGCCCAAATGAAATCCTCAGCTTTAGCAATAAAAAATAAATAAATGAATAAAAGAACTCGTCTGAAGAATTAAGTCGGACAATAATATTAGACTTTGCACTGGAGATCTCTTAGTACAGGAGCTCGTGTTAACTTCGGGTAGTTCGTCATAGCGCCATCAAGAAAACTGCCTTTATAGCTTAATGAGCTGCCTCTGATTGGACGGCATTATCGCTGAGGGCTTTACACGTCAGCGTCTCATTACGGATCGCCTTTTTGTCAGATGGAATGAGGCGGGATTGCTGAGAGTTCCTTCAGGAGTCTTGTAAACATCTCTATGCTTAACTGAAGAAAAGATTCCATCACAGGAACAAACAAACAAACAAACAAACAAAAAAATCATGTAACTTACAGAAAGGTGTCATCTATACTGGAATTTTATCAGGTGATTTATCCTGCATTTTTTTTTTTAATTCCCGTTGTTGATTACACTGATCCCACAGCAGGAACTAGTGAATATATTAGTATAGCAATGTATGCAGCCCATACGCTACACATATGAAGAAAGATGAACCTGTTCTCTCTCACACACCATATATGATTCTTTCTACACCTCGTTGCCTACTCGTTTTTCAAAGGTGCTGAAGGAGGAACATGGTGTTCTTGGTTCTACTTGTACACACACACACACACACACACACACACACACATATATGCGCATACACTTTCTATTCCTGTTTCTGAACCATTGTGTGAACTGCTAATCCGACCTTATTTACCTTCACCTTTCATTTTCTTCTCTGTGTTCAAATTTATTCAAATAAATTACCCCTTCTTAAAGAGAGCACAATCTATTCCTGCTCTCTACACCCATTTCTCTTTTTTTCTGTAATCACCAAGCTTGTGTTTATCTAACCTATTTCAGGCACAAAGGTCTCCTTATGTCCTGCTCTCTTTATACTTTGTCTCCACACCATCCTTGATTCTCATTTTGCATGGAACAAAACATGCCTTTTTACTCTTTAATCTTTTGCTTTGTCGGATGAATATGTAGCCACGTTAATGCCGCTTTTATAATCAGTGCCAATTTCATGCTTTGAGCTTTTCTGTTTCTTTATGTGAAACGCATGCGTACGGGTAACTCGCCGTTTCTGGGGGGGGGGGCAAAAAACAAAGGTGTTGACAAAAACGTTCCACTTTGTGAGCGTATTTTGCTGCCTCGGATATATAAAACACGCCTTTGTAATTACAGTGTAGGATGCTCTGGGAATTAGGGCCATTCAGCACACCATGCTATGGTAATGCTGCAGAGCTCTGTTCCATGACTTAACAGTGTTCCAAGGACTAAAATTGGCAGTAGTTACTTTATGCGTGAAATGTTCCTGAGGTGATTGGTGGAAGAGAGTGCAGTGGAGTGCAAGGCTTAGCTAGAGTTTTTTTTTTTTAACTGACACGCTAGCACACATTCATTTTTAAGGCGCTATGTTTATTAACACGAAATTACCGCAATGCAGATTTATTCACGCTTTCTTTACTCTTACATACAAAGCAATGTGATTCTGTATAACCTAAACATATCATCAGTTTATATGGAGAGCAACCGGAACAGAATTCTTAAAGGAGCCACGTCCCATATTTTACAATTGAAACAAGCACTAAAAAAAAGGAACATTTTAAATGAACGAGAAATCAATTAATTAACAAGAAATTAATATTAAAAGAATAATTTCTTGTGTAAAATAAATAATAAAAAAATCAATGATTTTATTAAAGGGAGAGATTTTGAGAGAAACTGATAGAATTGTAACATCGATTATAGTTAGGTAAAGTATTAGGGACATGAAAAGTATTTATTTATTAATATACTTTGAAAACGTGATTATGTGCGATTAATCATGGCAATCATGCAATTAATCGCGATTAAATATTTTAATTGATTGATTGCAACTCTAATATATATATATATATATATATATATATATATATATACTATATATATATATATATATATATATATATATATATATACACACACACGAGCAGCAAAAACCCTCGAGGTCAAAAGAACTAGCTGTATAGTTTTTGAGAGACAGATCTAAGGAAGGCAGCAAAAAAAAAAAATCCACACTGAAGATCCCCAAAAGCACTGTGGACGAAAGCGAGAGAAAAAGTTCTCGGTAACCCAGATGACTGCAAATTCGGAATTTCAGAAATCCATTGTGAAGATGTGCAAACAGTGACAGTGGTCAACCATCCCTGAATTGCTTTATCATCATAAGGTTTGGGTAATGTGAACGAAGGCAGCATAAGGCTGCTTCCGAACAAAATGCAAAAGAAAAAGGAACGATGGAAAGCTTCACCGAAAACTGTGTTGTTTGTGATTAAGGGAAGAATTTAGCTTGCAGATTCACTGTGACCTAATTTTATCGTTCATGAGTGAAAAAGCTTGCATGCTTTATTCAGTGTTCTACTTTACGAAACGGAGCGACATGTCTAACGATATTTTCTAATGGAAGTGCTGGCAGTAGTGGAGGTGCTGAAAGTGATAATAACAGTGCTGGCTGATAGTGATAGCAGTGGTGGTAATAGTAAAAGTAGTAGTGGTGGTGGTAATAGTGGATAGTGGTAGTTTGGCAGTAGTCTTGATTAGTAGTGGTTATTTAAAGGTAGTAGTGATTTGTGACAATAATGTAGTGGTTGTGATGGTAGTAATGGTGTTATTGTAATAGTGCAGTGGTTGTGGAAGTATAAATACTGTGCTATACATTTCCTCAGTATGTTATCCTCTCCCTATTAGCTACCCATCCATCTCTCTCTCTCCCTCTCTTGCCACTATTTTCTCTCTACCCAGTCCACCCATTTAGTCACAATTAGTGTTAATGACATGCTGATCACCCATAGTTCCCTGTTCCAGTCTTCTCCCTGAACAGGCATCAGGGATGAGAGTGATGCTGATACACAGCTCAGAGCCACTATCTTGCAATCAACAGCCAGACCAGACGGCTCGAGGGCTCGCGTCAGCGAATGGGCCGATGATGAAATCAGGAATGGCAAGTGTGTGTGCCTCTTATATTTACTCTTGCCTTGTCTATGTAAAAACAGATGCTCTTCCCACGACGCAACGGATCCGATCCCAAATCACACAAACGCATCCCGCTGTTAGTTTGCACTTCTTTCCTTCATTTTTTCTTGCTTTATTAAATAATCAAAGGTTCAGCCACTTTGAGCATTGATTTAGTACAACGAAATTTGGATTAGGCATCCTTCATTCGTCACTATTTTAAAATGATTAGATTAAAAACTATGAAAGCCACATCGGGAAGAATCGTGACACAGGACAAAAGTCTATTTTATATTCATAATTATTATGTGCATTTCAAATTCGTCTTCTTTTTCTCAACTCCTTCTCAAGTAGTACATGAAAAATAGATGAGTGGCCGGACATAACCCATAACCCAGGAAAGCCTGCTTGGAGTTTACCAATAGACATCTCTCAGACTGTGTGGAAAAAGATTCACTGGGCTGATGAAACCAAGATATGTCTAAGCCTTATAGCTCTATGTGAAGTAAATCAGGTACTGCTTGCTTACTATTTCAAAACCATCCCGATATTTTTGCATGGTGGTGGCAGCATCATGGTGGCAGAGTCGTAGGGACTGGCCAACTGGTTTGGGGTGAAGAAATTCTTAATGAAGCAGAGTGATATCCTCAATAGAACCTTGTTCCACAGCACTCAGGACTTTAGTATGGGCCAAAGGTTTTCCCTACTACATGACGACAACACTAAACTCACAGCACAGAACAACACAGAAGAGCTTTAGACGATTTTCCATGAAGAATGGCAGAAATTCCAAAGATTTTCCAAAAAATTCCCAAAAATGTATTTAATTTGCTGTGGTATAATTGGATTAAAATATTGTTGATGTTTCTGTTATACGGGTTTAAAGGAATGGGTAACATATTTATACATAGAAGAAATACAGATTTTCTTTTACAACCAGAAAAGTCTGATGAACTGTAAAACATCACACTGTACAGCCCAAACAGCCTTACAGAACATGCTATAAATATACAGTACAGTGACTCACAAAGCTACCCACACACCGACACGTACAACTCACACAACCCCTCAAAAAGTGCGGAGACAAACGTGCTCTTGTTTTCCACTTTACGCACCGAAGCACCTTCCGCCATGCATCAGCTCATTTCGTGCCAATTCCCTCCCCGTTTCCCTCGGCGCCCAGCGGACTAAAACACTCCTGAGTCTCCCTGATTAGGACTCTCCATTTCTCCCATCTGTCTTAGACAGAAATCGATGAAACAAACAGCAAACTTTCTGAAGGAAGCTCACTTTTAATTAGGCAATCTGTACATTAAGGGTTTCTCAATTACTTTGAAGGCTGCTTTATAACTTTTTTACAACTAATTTTTAGGGGGGAAAAAAGTGATTATGCAAAGGTTCAGTGACACGGCAGCTGTACAGGGGGAGCGTCAAAACATGCAAATATTGGAAATATATACTTGCACCACAACTGTTTTTACTCCTTGACACGGGCTCTAATAGGCTTATTGAGATTTGAAGAGTATGTGCAGAACAGAATGTGGTGACCAGTGTTGGGGAGTAACTAGTTACATGTAACGTTACGTAATTTCATTACAAAATGAATGTGACAGTAATGCGTTACAGTTACTGAGAGAAAATGTGTAATTAAATTATAGGTATTTGTGAAAATGTTAAAGATTATAAATAGGCTTACAGAGGAACAATGTCATGTAAAATCAGTGATTTTGATTTGAATGATGACAAATCAACTTAAAATGCCACCTAGTGGACAAGTGAAAGTAATCAAATGTGATCCGTTACTTTACTTTTATAAAGTAATTGAAAAGTTACACTATTTATTACATTGTACCTTGTAATCTGTAATCTATTACATTTCCAAAGTAACCTTCCAAACACTGGTGGTGACAAACACTTAACACTTAATCATGTGTATTTTGTACCAGCAAGAGCATCGATTCATCATCAGGCTTTTCTATTTTTAATCTAAACTGTTTCTGGCACGGTGGCGTAGTGGTTAGCACGTTCGCCTCACACCGCCAGGGTCCGGGTTCGATTCCCGTCTCAGCCATGTATGTGTGGAGTTTGCATGTTCTCCCCGTGCCTCAGGGGGGTTTTTCTCCGGGTTCTCCGGTTTCCTCCCCCCGGTCCAAAAACATGCACGGTAGGTTGATTGGCACCTTGGAGAATTGTCCCTAGTGTGTGAATCTGTGTGTGTGTGCCCTGCAATGGGTTGGCATTCCATCCAGTGTATATCCTGCCTTAATGCCCATAGACGCCTGAGATAGGCACAGACTCCCCGTGACCCGAGGGAAGATCGGATAAAGCGGTAGATGAATGAATGAATGAATGTTTCTGGTATGAATTTTTTAATTCCTATTAGCGAGTTGGAACGTGTTTCTATACCAGAGTGCTGGAATTGTTATGGATGGATTGTTATGTATGTATGTAGGAATATGGATGGGTGGGTGATTGTTTGGATGGATGGATGGATGGATGCTTTTTTCATCCCAGTTAAATTACAGCAGTATCCACACACAATAAGACATGCAATAAATACTGAAAAAATGTTTCTAGACATCATTAATTACCAAATATTTATACAAAAGTTTTTTTGGGCAGTCTGACAGCCTTAGTCACTCCCTATATTGTGATCTATTTACATTAGTAACACTACTAAAACTAACACTCTAAAGATTTAGATGATATAGTTTGAGTGATTGAGTTCTAGGAGCACTGGTATATAGTTCTACTTATTGCATCACTCAAAGCATGGAGGAACCCCAAAGGACTGAATAACCTAAGGCCAGGTTTAAAGCAGGACCTGTGAGATGGCAGTGCTACAGTACTTACTGCAACACCACACTGCTTACACATACATTAACAACAACCTATAACAAAATCAACTTTCATTCATTCATTCATCTTCTACCGCTTTATCCGATCTTCCCTCGGGTCACGGGGAGTCTGTGTCTATCTCAGGAGTATATGGGCATTAAGGCAAGATACACCCTGGATGGAATGCCAACCCATTGCAGGACACACACACACTCACATTCACATACTAGGGACAATTTTCCAAGGTGCCAATCAACCTACCGTGCATGTTTTTGTACCGGGAGGAAACCGGAGAACCCGGAGAAAAACCTCCTGAGGCACGGGGAGAACATGCAAACTCCACACACACATGGCAGAGACAAGAATCGAACCCGGATCCTGGAGGTGGTTAGGAATTTGCTAACCACTAAGCCACATGTGCCCCTTCTAAAAGGGTTTAGATGTGTTATTGAATCGGGACTGAATCGTGTCTTTATTTAAAATTTGTTTTAACAGTAGCATCATCATATTATTTAGGAATCATATTCTTAGGAATGTCTATAAACCCTTGTCTTCATAATGTTTTTTTTTCAGTGGTTTAAGGCGCTGGGCTACTGAGCGGAAGGTCGGGGGTTTGACCCAAGCCACCAAGCTGCCCTTAGGTCCTTGAGCAAGGCCCTTAACCCTCTCTGAGCTCCAGGGGCTCTGTATCATGACAGACCCTGTGCTCTGGCCCCAGCTTCCAAACAAGCTGGGATATGCGAAGAAAGATTTTCACTGTGCTGTAATGTATATGTGACAAAAACAGGCGGTTCTATTCTAATGCTAAGGATAATAAAGTGACTATTCATCAAAATGAGGTAGAGAGAGAACGACATGGAGCGAGAGGGAGTAAAAGAGGGAGAGTTTATCCTCACAAGTTAGCTAAACCGCTTCAAATTTACCGTTATTGATCGGATAAACAGTTCCAGTTTATGCCTAGAGGTCGACATCCCGTGTGAATTTATTACTAAAACACAACCACCGGCGTGTATGTTTTCGGGAGCTTTGCCAATAATGCAGCTTGTCAGGATTAGTACTGCCTTTACACTTAAGGCCACCCCAGATTTCCTGTTTCTGAATAACGAGCTGCACTGAGACATGCTGTAGATGACCAGTGTGTTTATGCCATTCCGATTCTTGACTTGGACTTTTACAATGAATTTTGTGAACAATGCACAGGCTAAAATAACAATGCACAATTATCCTAGCGCGTGGCTGCGGTGCACTCGTTTGTGCATAAAGGTGACACAGCCCGGGGTGACGAGGCAGCTTGAGGCACGGCGCAGACTTCAGCTAACGAGCTTCTCCTATTCAATTCCGTCCTCTCATCTCATTCTCTCACCTGCCGAGTCCCGCGGGAGCTGCGACAGCTGGCCCTGACTCACAAATCCAGTCCTGATCTAGAACCGAAGCGCTCCGCAGTTCATTACGAAACCTTCCTCCAATTTTTACCTCTGCATATTGTGTAAACAAACATCGCCCTCCAAGGTTATATCCATTTCGTAGTCGGGGCACTTTCGTGTTCCGTGTAGCAGCGCAATGTGAAATATTCAGTGTTTAGCGGATGGGCAATTCTATGAATTTAAAAAGGCTCATGTATTTCTGTGGTTTTATTAAAAAAAAAAAAAAAAAAAAAAAAAAAAAGGCAGAGTAAGGCACGTTTGTGAGGAACACAATGGTAGCACTGCTATTCTCCGGCCCTTCAAAGCATCCCAGAGTGAGAAAGCACAAAAGGGAGGATGAAAAGCGTGAAGAAATGACAGGAACGAGAGAAAGAAAAGAATGACACATGAAAGGTAAGCTTTGCTGTTTTTGTGCAAAGGCAAGTCGGTAAGGAAGAATAGAGCGAGAGGAGTGAGCTAGTGATGTGCGCTAAGGATGACGCTGCTTTTCACTGACAAAGCTTGATTCATGTAAATAACTGAGACAACCTGCTGACAACAACAACAGAGAAAGCAGCGAGGACGGGAAAAATACTCTGGGCTTTAAAAAGTGTTCCTACAATAATGTTAAAGAAGAAAAAAGAACTGCCTAAAACAACTTCTTAGGCTTGTGTCCACGGCAACCTTCAACAACTTTTTTACTCCGACTCTCTAGAAAGAATTATGATCAGACAATCACTCTGTAAAGTAAAATACACCGCCTTGCATTGACAGTTACGGCCCTTATGCAGAGCGACTTAAAACTGAGCAGAATGATGTATAAGGGCCTCTGCTAAAGGGCCCACTAGTGGCAGCTTGGTGGTGGTGGTGGGATTTGAACCTTACAGTCCCGTTTCCAATGAGTTAACTACTGAGCTACGGCTTCCATATAGAATGCATATGTGCTTTCTGAACATCCTGCCCCATATGTTCTTATAATGACCTCTGCTCTTCTGGGAACCTTTTCTACTAGATGATGGTGTTTGTGCTTATTCAGCTACATTTGTGTTAATAAAATCATGCACTAATGTAGGTGCAGAGGCCACAGAACACCACAGAATGGCCTTTATTTGTCACACACACACACACACACACACACACACACACACACACACATACACACACACACACACATACACACACACACACACATATATATATGAACCACTGAGCTGACCCCTCCATCTGGGCCTCTGGGGTGCTGCACCCAGCATTTCAGTTCACCCCAAAGGTATTCAGTAGGGTGTAGGATAGAAGACCACTCAAGATCTTCCACTCATTTTTATATACAGCATTTGGCAGACGCCTTTATCCAGACAACTAAGGGTTAAGGATTGGGATATGAACCTGCGATTTTCTGGTCCAGAGGCCAATGCCTTAACCACTAAGCTACCACCTCCCCCACTCCAGCCCATGTACACTATATCTCCATAGAGCTCTTTTTGTGCACAGGCACATTGTCATGCCACATTGTCACATGTTTGGGTTTCGCAGTTCAAGCGACGGATGTTTGAGTACATTCTATACATTTGTGTCCCCTGAATGTTGTAGAATCACTTTTGCGGAACCACATCTGAATGGAAAAGTGTTTCCGGTGTTCCAATATTTTGTCCATATAGTGCATTCACTCAACGTTTACACAACCAGTTGAATCTAGAAGTTAGAAAAAGTGTTGAATGGATATCATTAACTCCACTGACGAGCCTTCTGCAAACTATGCCTTCATCAATATTTATCGCTTTTCCACACAACTCCGTTTTGAAAAATTAAACACTCTTAGAAAAAGCTCTAAATTAAACGTTGTGAACATTCAATTTTTAGAACAAAAAAAAAAAAAAAAAAAAAAAAAAAAAAAAAAAAATATATTATATATATATATATATATATATATATATATATATATATATAAACAACTTCCCTCCTTGCTGCATGTCGAAGCCTGCGTTAGCCATGCTAAGCAGGCTAGCACGCCTGCCTGTGCTTTCCCCAGTGGCGTTCCATTAAATAAAACATTAGAGATAAACAAACAAACAACAATGCAGCATGAAACATTCAAGCCACATGAATAATGGCAGAGATCGTGTGGTGTTATAGTTCGATTTGCTTCAGTGGTTCATGGCTAACGTTATGAAATGCAGTGTTGGGTTCGCCTGTGCTTAATCTTTCCTAATTAGCCATTAAGGCTTGGCAGTCGAATAAATACAATGGTGCGGCGACGTAATTAAACGATAACATGCTTGAACAGATTAAAGGCGAGCGCCGGCACCGGAGAACTCATTTGAGCAAAATTAGCCGTGGAAAAAAAAAAAAAAAACAAGTGAAGTGACTTACCTGTTGATGTTTTCACAAGCGTTTGGAAGCAGGGATACAAGAAAAGAGAGAAAAGAGGGTGTTAATATTGGACACAAGTTCCATATAGAAAAGACAATGATATCATGTCATGAGGTAGATGAGGACTATTCAAGAAATTTAACAGGAGAAATAGTAGATGTGGAAAAATGTAGAAAATCATGCATTCAGGTCGATTTCATTTGTATAGCTGTATGTAGAAATGCATCATATAAATGCAGCCATGTAGATTTATCACCAATGAACATCCCAGTGGTAGGGAAAAACTCACAACACGAGATGATAAAAAGGAACCTCTGCTTATCTGGGTGAAATAAACAGTGTATTCTATATAAACTAGGGTATCCCAGACTATTAGTAGAATCAGAATTGTCAAGTAATAATATAAGATTTATTCGTCCCACAGTGGGGATGTTACATAAACATTAAAGCAACACACACATGTCGCGTGAAAGTTTTGCAAGTGGTATCAATGTTTGGCGGGACTTAACCCGTGCAAAACTTTGCGAAATCAGGGCCAGACTGTTTTTTTTTTGTTTTTTTTTGCTGCGAAGGACGCCGAAAGCGAGAGATGAATGGATGCCGTCAGGGCGTTCGGGGGCAGATGGATGGATTGCACTTGTGACTGACCCGCATTCAAGAAAACGCTGCTGCAGTGAAACGGAGCCTGCACTCAGAGTTTAAAATCTCCATTCAGAGGCTTTTAAAGCCCCGTGGATACACCGGCCTGAGTCAGAGCAGGCTTATTTACTTATTTATTTATTTATTTATTGCTCGACAATCTGCGCATTATGTGTTTGTTGCTAAGAATAGACAGGATCGTGTTTGGGGGGGGGGGGGGGGTGGGGGGGGGTGGGGGGGGGGTTCGGAAATCCTGTTTTGAGGTTGCTCGAGCATGAATAGCTATAAGAAAGGGGAAGATTGTGGGTGTGTGTGTGTGTGTATGCACATGTAGGCATGCTCATGATAAAGCCCACAGGCTATAGAGTATCAACTGGAGATGATTTTTTGAGATGAGAGGTAAAAAAGAGAGCCCTCCGTAGGGAATGGGCTTTTAATCAAAAAAGGGAATTGATGACAACTGACACACACACACACACACACACACACACACAACAGTTTCCCCTTCATCTAAAGCCCACCTAGGGCAAAACACAGCCGAGATGAGAAAAATCAGTGCAGGAGGGAAAAAAAAAGGAAGGTGTGCACGCATGCGCTTATACACATGCGTAGGTTTTTGCACCCGTATAAGATGTGTGTGACAAAACTGAAACTTTAGTGTCTTTTCTGCTGAATTCAAGAGTTTTTAGCAGTTAACTGGGTCATGTGTGTGTGTGTGTGTGTGCCCAGGTAATATAGAGGTGCGAGGAAGTATAAAGAATGGAAATGTCTTTAGAGAAGCAGCAAGAAAAATCCCTCAACTAAAAATAAACATCTTTGGCACTACCCCCGGAACGGAAAGTCTCTCTCGGCTCCGGATCGTTTTCCGAGCTCTTTCCGAATGTTTATATTTGAACGCTTCATTGACAGAGAGGAGGCACAGGACGCAGCGGCACGCCGACTCCCTCCCCTTTCTTCTTACCTTATCTGGATCAGTGTGTGAAACAGGATGATGCCTTTTAAACACCCCTCTCGAATTAAACACACTCTCTATGCACTCTTCAGTCTCTCGGTCTCCGCGGCTTCTCTATCCGCCTAAGTGACTGAAGCGCTTTGCGATCCGATACCTTCGCCGCGGATTTCATTTTACGAGACGGACAGTGTACACCGCCCGTCTGACCCGGGTCTTCCTCCGCCGCTATTTCATTATCTCTCGGCCTGCCTCTTTACCTCCCTCTCTCATCATTTCATCAGCGCCAGAAAATACAAACGTCTGTTCCCACTACAGTTCGCTGCCTTCGTAGACGTTAAAATGTGCAATAGAAGTTTCTTAAAAATAGATTAAAGCAAATTCGCTTTAACGGCACTCATTGTATTAACACGTGATTAATACATTACTATGTGAGAGATCTGCTGCTGAACGATCGAAACCTGGACAGCAATGAAAAAGACTGGCACTTTTCATTCTGGACAAATCAAAAACCGAATGAATAAAGAAACTTCAGTCCGTGTCCTTCCCAGATAATTCCAACTTTGACATTTCCTTGTATAACCTAAACGTACCACAAGTTTATATGGAAAAGCAACCGGAACACAATTCTTAAAGGAGCCACGTCCCATATTTTACGATTAAAACACACATTCAAAAAACGAACAAAAAATGAATATTAAAAGAATAATTTCCAATTTGAAATACATATTAAATAATTAATAAATCTATTAAAGGGAGAGATTTTGAGTGAAGTGTATATATTCATAACATCTGTTATAATTAGAGTATAAGAAATATGAAAAGTATTCATTTATGGTGCATGTGTGATTAAAAACACGATTAATCTGGAGTTACCTCATGGTAATTGTGTGATTAATCACGATTAAATGTTTTAATCTACTGACAACCCTACAATAAATAAATCACTGTGGCATCTGACTTACTCATCCGACTTACAACTGAGCAGTTAAGGGCCCACTAGTGACAGCTTGGTGGTGGGATTTGAACCTTCCGGTCCAAGACCCAATGCATTAACCACTGAGCTAACACCTCATGGTAAAAACAACTTCTAAAGGTAAACGTCTCTGGATTCTGTTGCATCTCTTTGTTTACAGGTTTATAAAAATGACAGCGGTTATGTAAATGTATAGCTGAACCAGACTACAAGTAGCACCACTGGCTTATTTTTTCATGTTACCACCAGAGCAATCAGGAAACTTTAAGTACTTTAAGATGATGATTGTGTACTTTTCTTTGATTGCGGCTTTTTGAGATATAACTACCTTGAAAAGGAGGAGGAGGAGGAGGAGGGGGGGGGGCTTGCAATACAAAAGCCTTAGGAGAAGCCCTATGGTGAAGTTTTAGCAAAGAGAAAGTTTGAACTGGGTGAATAAGGTAAACAAATGTCTGTGCAATGTGTAAGTCATAAACACTGATATCTATTTATCTATATCTATCTATCTATCTATCTATCTATCTATCTATCTATCTATCTATCTATCTATCTATATATCTATATATCTATATACTATATATCTATATATATATATATATATATATATATATATATATATATATATATATATATATATATATATATATATATATATATATATGAAGCACAGGATCAGCCTTTACACTCCGGCCCAAGAGCAGGAGCCTTAATTCCATCATTATGCTTATTGTTAACGATCTTTCCTACCAGGACTTACCGGAAATATCTTTTTCCATTTGATCCCCTTGGATCCTGTTGGAATTCTATTCACACTTGACATTTTTATTATTTGCTTTACTGTTCTATTATACACTTCTGTTATCAATCTCTGTTTTTTTTTTCATTCTCTCGCTATCTCTCTAAGGCTTTTCTTTTTTCTTTTTTTTAATCTCCGGCTCTTTCATTTCCATCTGCTAAATATCTGGAGAGGCTTGTGGAGAGACCCTTCTATGAGAGAGGGAGGAAAGAGCCTAGTTAAATGTAACACTCCTACATGTATATATGCGCCTACATATCAAGGCCATTTCTTGCCTTATGGGCACCCCAGGAAAGATTCCTATTCCTTGTACAAAAAAATACAAGAGACAATTATGTGTAAGTGTTAATGTTTCTTAGTGCTTTAAACATTATATTAGTCCGGTTTGAATATAAGAAGGAACATAAACACACATAGTTTTGTCCTGCGCCACAATCATATCAACCATCTCCCAAAATATTCATGCTGCACTCCGTAGTTAACAGCTCCTGCAGATCCCGGGGCTAAAAAAGGACAAAGCGTTTTTTTTTTAAAATGGTGTGTATGAATGTTGATTTGACCAAACAGTGCTTTAAAAAGGCGCACAGAGCGCCCGTGTGTCCTCTTTTAAACTATCAAAAACAGAAATGGGCCACCCTATGGCCTCGCCCACCACAACAAGGTGGAATAAAAAGAGGCAACATGTGTGGCATTTGTGAGTCGATAGTCACAGTGGCTTTGTCGTTTCGGCAAATATTAGTCCCTTCTGGATACCAGAGATCAGACGTTTGATTTTATAACAAGCACATCACTGACTTTTATTCTAGGTTAAAAGGGAGGCTAATACCCAGCATCCCACAGAGGCTCGACAACGAACGAGTTTTGAACAACAAATAATATCACACGATCTCAGATGGGAGAGTGGGATAAATGAAAACGTTACATAAATTTTTAAAGACAATTAGGCAGCTATGTTCATGGTTATACTAAGCCAATGTTTCTGTCAAGTATATATATATATATATATATATATATATATATATATATATATATATATATATTTTTTTTTTTTTTTTTGGAAAATACCATTTCTTCAATCACATGTTTAACATGACCTTACTGAGCTGAGCACCATCATGATCCTGTTTTGACCAATAAAAAAAAAAAAAAATAAAAAAAAAAAAATATATATATATATATATATATATATATATATATATATATATATATATATATATATATATATATACATACTACACTACCTGGATCTGCTAGTTACTGTTTGAATATGCATGTATGTATGTATGTATGTATGTATGTATGTATGTATGTATATATTTATTTATTTACTTACATTTTTGAAGGTACTCTCAAACACTGAATTATTTAAAGGTTTCCCTCCCTTCCTCGTATCCCTCTTTTACTTTTTTCTCTCTGTCTTCTCCTGATAAGCTGGAGCACTTCAAAGCACAGGTACTTTCCTGCTGTCTATTGCATTGCTGTTTCGTTTCGTTTGCCTGTCCTCCTTCCCCTTCTCCGTAAGAAAGAAAGACTAAAAAAAAAACTAATGTGAATGATAAAGGTCTTTCATGCCCCTTTGTTCAGGAAAAAGCAAGAAACAAAACAGTCATAAAATCCTGTTTACCAGCAAATGCATCTGCATTATTTGGGACTTGTCTCTCACCGCTGTTTCAGTTCATTAGGCGAAAATATAAAAAGTAATGCTGTTCCATTACCGAGCTGCCAACATCGTGGAGCGGAAGCTAAAAGGCTTACGATCCCATCACATCCTGCGTGAAGTATCAGCTTTTTTTTCCGGATCGTCTTAAAGAGGGGAGAGCCTTTTTTTTTTGCTTTAGTAATGGAGTTATTTTGCAAAGGCAAGATCACAGAAAAATAAAGAGGGACAAGACAGGATTGTCTGAATGCGTAGGCGATAATTGGGAGAAAAAAAAGCAGCGTATTGTAAGATCAAAGAGTCTCGTGTGCGTTTAGAGACCGGATTGTACTATACAGTACTGAATGCGAGTCTTTGGGATTGGGATGTCTTGCAGAATGGAGCCAATTTCAGGTGCTTTTGTGTGTCCACGTCACGTCGGGACGAACATTTGTAGCAAGAGTGCGCAAAAGAATAATTAATAAATAAAATTGTGCCGATACAGGTCATGAGCTTGGGTTAATGTACGCATCAAACATGAATGAGAGGGAAAAGCGTGATTTCAGGCACTTTGCCTGTAGGAAGGCATTTGTTGGTGGACTGGATTTGAATATTTTAGAGATTGCCGACCTTCAGTATCTAGTGTTTACGCAGAACAGTGCAAAAAAACAAACAAGCAAACAAGAAAAAAATATAATGTGTTGGACCAAGGAGAATGGTTTGAGGTTAGCAAGCAGTTTTATAAATGGAATAAATAAATGGAATCTTTCCAACCATGATGATCAGAAAAAGCATTTTATCACTTTAATGGGGAATAAAAAGAACACGAGTGCCTTGAGTTCAACTCCTGTTAGCGAAGAGGTTTACTCAAAAATGACATGAAAAGAGTGGCATGAAAATACTGCACTAATCGACAAACGAACTCAGGTGTAAACGAAAGAATACTCGTTTCAGCTCAGTGCCTGATTTCTGAAATTTTCATAATGATAAATGACATTATTACAGGAGTTTTTATTTTTGGCTTGGAAAGTGTTAAGTTTGTTTGATTAAAAAACGACTAGCATGAGATTTACATTCCATTTCTGTTTTTCTTTATGAACTACACTAGAATTTCCACCCCGGACTAAAAAAAAAAAAAAAAAATAAATAAATGTTACTAGGATAATAAGCAACATTTTCATTTTGCATTTAAATACATATGTTTAGACCGATAACTTGACTTAAGTAATATTTCATTAAAGAAACAGTACATTTACTCGAGGAGGATATTTTATTACTCTTTCCATCTCTGCTAAGTAAAGGCAGCATATAAATATAGACTAGACATCAGTTTAAAAAAAAAGGAGGATTTGTGCCAACCATTTAACACATGACCCAAAGCTTCATTATTTCAATTAGAATAAATACATATTGACAGAAAAGTACCTGATCCAGCTTGATGTAACGTGACTATCATGGCTATGCATAGCTTATAAAACGGTTCTGACCCATATCCTAGATTTGCCCGATAAAAACAAACAAACCTTGAAGCTCTGAAACGCTTCTCTATCCCACCTTGTCCTGCCCCTGACCCGTACTGTCTTGTAAAATTCTTTCAGAAAACTTGGTCTGGCATCTGTGCTCTCCTGCTTCATAAATCATAGCCTGCATCCTGGAAATATCGCAACACAGTAGCTTGCCCTCATTCACGCTTCTGTCGCCCATCTGTCTTCATAACAGAAGGTCATAAAGCTTTAAAGCTTGCTTAAATAGTGCTGCATCTCCACGGGAGTCCAGTAGACAGTCCTGCCACCGTCGCTCTCTACATGATGTCTAATCATGGGATAGGCTATGGATCAGACCTCGCCACTCATGATCGGGACGATAATGCAACCTAGCTCCGGCTCGAGAACATCCCTAAGTAAGCATCAAATGTTTAGGCTTCTTTCTACAGCTGCATTTTTAACGCGTCCTCCGAGTTGTTAGTTGCTGAGAAATGCTCTCCGTCAGACTGCAATCACATCTGCGTTGTGCTAATCTTTGCATCGTGTCTCTTCAATTTGGTTTGAAAGCATGCCCAAGTTAATGAACTCAAGGTAAACCGTCATTATCGATTAATGACAGTTTATGATTTATGCCGATTTTGAAAACATGAAAATCAATTTTCAATTTCACCTCGGTTTGATCTAGCGAGCTTCCGTAGTTCTCTGCCTCCCGTCCCGCATTACAATTGTGAAAGACAAAATACAACATGACGGCACGCTCTGACGAATCCAAAAAAATCCACGCACAAAAAAAAAGACATTTATGATACAACAGATGGAGGAAATGACCGCGAGTCGTATACGTTCTTTAATATTTACTGACATCCTTATACTAATTGACACACCCTGCAAGCCCCGCCCCTTTCCCACCAAACACCATTAACGGTAATTGCTTGAAAAATGCGACTTGAATAATGAATGCGTTGAGACATTATAAGAAATCGTTTTCACACTACACGCTTCAGACATAATGGCGGAAACTAATTTCAAGGTAGGATACAATTATGGTCGTCTTGGCCATGTGTGTGTGGAGTTTGCATGTTCTCCCCGTGCCTGGTGTCGTGGGAGTTTTGATTCTCTCTCAGTTTCCCTGCCTCAGGGGGTTTTTTCTCCTGCCCAGTTCCTTTTTTCTCCGGTTCTCCAGTTTCCTCCCGGTCCAAAAACATGCACGGTATGATGATTGGCACCTTGGAAAATTGTCCCTAGTGTGTGAAGTGTGTGTGTGTGTGTGTGTCCTGTGATGGGTTGGCATTCCATCCAGGGTGTGTCCTTAATGCCCATAGACGCCTGAGATAGGCACAGACTCCCCGTGACCCGAGGGAAGATCGGATAAAGCGGTAGAAGACGGAATGAATGAATGACTGATACAATGAGGTGCATTTGAGATGCAATTTCAAATAAGACTGGCAAAAAGAAATATTTAAAACTAATTAAATACTACATGGACAAAAAGTAGTGTGACGCCTGACTTTCCCAGCCATTCGTTATTTTTTTCCCCCAGGTTTCTCTTCTCCATCTCTTGTGTTAGGGAAATAAAACAGGCATGTGGTGGACTAATTAAACTCCATACGAGTGCTCCTCTACAAACCTGCTGCCCAGATTAGCTCTCAGACTAATGATGGCTCTTCTCACTATGCAGAGTCCTTCACTTCTCCACTTATTCATTAATCTGCCTGTTCTCTCAAGTCCTGAGTGGGTCATGAGCATTCTCCCTGGCTATGTTCCTGACACTTAAATCAGGAGGGCTGCACTGAAATAATCGTCGTCTTCTTTTTATTTTAGCAAAAATTTTTTTTTTTTTTTTTTTTTTAGGAATAAAACCGCATGCAAGCAAGAACTTCTTTTATATTTCAAACACCAGGAAAAAGAGCTAACACCAGCACTCGGCCAGCTATTTGATTGCCGTTAGCACAAACCCGGCAGAGCTCGTTAATTCTCGCCGCATATTAATGGGATTTTTTATTTAATTTTTAAATAATAACAAAGTCGGTAGACCTCGGCAAGTGATTATCCAACAAATGAGCTCTCTGGGGGGGGGTTGTTTTTAGAAGCCCCTTACAGGTTTACATAATAAGCAATAATTTTTGTCGCAGACAAAAAAAGGTGTAGATACCCTTAATGACTTGATGGCGGGATGTGTGAACGGTCAAAGAAGGGGGGGGGGGGGGGGAAGCAGGTTTTGTGTGAGTAATTAAGAGTGAAGCGGAGAGCTAATGAGTTTCCAAAATCGGTGACTCTAGTGCTATTCCCTTGTCTTATCACCTGCCTTTGTGCCTTACAAGTGCATTTTGTGACTTGATAATGAAGTTGCTCGTTCCAATCAGCTCTGTCTGTTATGAATAATTGCCGGCGCTAACGTTAGCATGCTTTCCCAGATGCTGCTTGGCCCACGGCACGGAAGACCGTTCAGTACGGCTCCCTTACAAAAGCCACATGTGTGTGCGTTTGCAGTCTCGTTTATGGCATTGCTTACAAAGGTAACATCAGATTTTAGCTATATATATATATATATATATATATATATATATATATATATATATATATATATATATATATATATATATAATTCAAAGTAGGTACAATTAGCGGTAATTGCTGTGAAAGCGGATGATTAGGACCATGGATAGCAAGTTGTGGTGAAAAGACAGAAGGCACAGAGGAAGCTTGATGCTCAGATCCCCTGCGCCTTCTGCTATAATGAGCGAGGCAAGATGTAAATGTCATTTTAATGCCACATGAAAGGCCAGAGGGGACGTCTGTATTTATTTTGATGTGTCAGAGATGACGGTCCTTAGGGAGAGGAGCAAATAAAAATGATCGGATTTCCCAAACTTGGGAGTTTTAGATGTTGAGGTTGGAATACGTGTACGGCTTAGGAAGTAGTGGACTGAAATTCATGTTTATTTTATATTTATATATAGAGGTATACATCATTTTCATAATGTATATTTTTATGTATTTCATTTGTATATATTCTATGTCTATTTACATGTTGGGCAGTCGTACACATTTATCGGTAAGGATGTGTACGCGACGAATAAAATTCAATTAGTGTTGTTAAAGTTATTTCCAAACAAAAATCCAGTTATTATATCTGGTGTGTATTTTTGTGTTCATTTTCATATTTTGGAAATAATAATGAGTGAAAAGAATAAATCAACAAACTCGATGAACACATACAAAGCATGCTATTAAAAAGCGCATGTCTACTAATAGCTCTCAAAGCTTGCAGAGTGGATTTTTTTCCACGCAGAACTCCACATTTACTTTTGTCACTAAGTCCTTAATCAAATCTCTTTCAAGCCTCCAAAGACTATCCCATGCTGTAGCATAATCCTATGGAAATAGATTTCCATGTAAAGTCTATTAGGACCGATTCTATGCCGGTCCAACGGCTCTTAGAGGTGAATTGCCAGCCTCTCTTTTCTGAGAGGCTCAGACGCTTACCTAAACGATTGTCCCTTACGCTTGGCTAGCTCCCTATTTAATGCACTGCTGATTCGTTAAGCCCTGATGCAGGAGCCTTGACACCCCTGCCATTTTTACCCACAACTCAGCCCTCCGCACACAAAGCCACCATCAGTCGTGGCATGCCTCACTGACAACCAGGATACATGTATAATACATACATACATGCACACACACACCCACACACACAAACACACATATATAGGACTTAGGCATAAAATACAGCTGTAAATAAGAATGATTAAGATTGAATACTGGGGTGTGGGAGTAGTGGTTAAGGCATTGCACTTTGAATCCAGGCGGTTGACTGAGATTGGCTTTGGTGTAGCAACCTGACCCCATAACAAAAAAATGCTACGGAAACAGGAAGTAAGCCTTCCTGTCTTTGCCACCCAATGCGCCCCTCATGGACCAAGAGGACCGAAATGACTGGTTCCATCTCCTGGGATTTTCACATATATACCCAAAACGGTGTAAGATATATAGTGTATGGCAGTGAGGGCTAGTATACACTGTCATAGTATTCAATGGTAGGAATATAAATTTCCTGTCTTGGCTTGATGATGGAGTCATAAGAGTATAGTCAACAAAAAAAAGAAAGGAAGTAAGAAGGGCAGAACGTGGCTGTCTCAAGGTTTTTGAGAAAGTGTTGCTTGAAGCTTTGTGATCCTACAAGATGAAGAGTTGGCTGTACAAACAGAGGTGAGGTTGCTGAACTCCTGACAGAACAGCCACGGGCACCAAGCTCTACACAAAGCAAGCAGGAAGAAAGAAAAGATCCCAGAATAAAAAAAAAAAATAGACCTGTTGACTTTTTCCAGAATCAATACTCTGACCTAGAGCATACAACCTTTATCTCAGCTTTTACACTAAGCAACCACCTTTCTCTCATACACTATATTCTCCTTTTTTTTATCTACTTTTCTCTTTTGGCCAATTCTCTATAAGAGGTCTCATTACGTATAGGACGAGAGGGCACTAAATGAGGTCCAAATTGACTCTGAGGGCCCTAAAAGTGCACTTCTCACTCGAAGCAATTGGCTCTTCGCTTTCCCCAAGTTTTCTTTAATACGGAACAGAGACATTGTGTTTATTTTGGTGTAAAATAAGCTTTATATGGACAAAATAAATAGATAATCATCAGTAACTTGATTGGACAAGTGTTTTTTTAATGCAGTACTGAAAAGGCATCTTTAGGATTAAAATGCACTGAAAGCACAATAGAGAACGCTATGGACGGCACTCTGTGCCACTGTTAGCACTTTTACATCCATCGCGAGAGTCAGTGCTGGGTTCCAATGATGTGCTCTGCAGAAGGGTGCTGAGATATTACTTCACATAGACAGAAAGACAATGAAATGAAACGAACAAGAAGGATACCAATTCATAAATGAATTACAAAAACACAGCACCATTGTAGTTGGCTTCATGTTTAAACAGCCACTTTTGGGAAAAGAGCTCAAACACTGCCCCCAGCAGCGACTGGACAGGTGATAAGTCATAACTGTGTATATAGTACTTGCTCACAAAAATGGCTGCAGAAAGTAACAGCACGTGACTCAGTGTTTGCAGATCTGAAATGCTGAACACTATTCCCACACTAACACTACAAACACTATTCCTATGCTATTCCTTGTTAATTATGAGTCACTCGATCACTCACCGATCACTCACGCTGACTCAAGGCGGCAGCCATCTTGGCTATATTAAAAACACTGTTCCTTGCACTGATGCTGCTGTTCCCGATCAAAAGTCAATCACTTTAGGGAATATGGTACCCAATAACAATGAAATGTGGGTCGAAATTTGAGTCGTTTTTCCCCCCTTCAAAGACAGAAAGAGCTTAGCCCTGTGAGCCCATTTATACCAGGCAGCCTTGAGAATTTTATATATATATTTTTTGGTTGTTATCTAAGTCAGACATTTTCAGCTCACCTGAAAGAGACCCTGTAGGAAATGTCAAGAGACTCCTCTGATTCAAGACAATGTAAGAAATAGGTGTGTTCCACTGGGTAAGCCTTAAAAAAGAGGAAAGTGGGGGAGCGGGAGCATTTGAAAAGGAGAAAGACATGAAGCGAAAGAGGTGAGAGAGAGAGAGAGAGAGAGAGAGAGAGAGAGAGAGACAGGTGGCTTTAGGACGTCGGGGAAACACTGAATTATTGAGCGGACAGGCAATGTGGACGGGGGCGACTTTTGCGACGGAGGTAGGACTCTTTTCCAAAAGCGCTTGAATAATTCAATTGGAAGGAAAATGGTGAAAAGGTCAGAGAATAAAAGGGAAAGAGGGCAAGAAGAAAGACAAAAACGCATGACCAAAATGATGTTGGTCAGCTGGTGACAGAACTGCTGTCATGATAGTAGAGGGAAGAAAATGGGCAGAGAGAGAGAGAGAGAGAGAGAGGAGAGAAGGAGGTTTCCTGCTTTGGGGTTGGCAGTGTATTGAGGTGTGTCAGATGTAAATGGTGCTCCGACAGGCTCCAGTGAAGACGATTATGTCTCACTGAATCGCACTCCAGTCGGTTCTCGGTGCATCATCACTGACAGAAGATAGTCATCGCTCTATCACTATTTACACATTGTGAGCATAAAGTCATGGGGAGCAGCCTAAAAGCACTCTCTTCTACATGTACACAGCGATAAACGCACGCTTCAGTGGCTCTTATGGCAGGATACCAAGAATATGTATATATATATATATATATATATATATATATATATATATATATATATATATATATATATATATATATATATATTCTTGACAAAAGGATTCCGGGCACCTCTATAATTATCAGTCGCTCGAACAGATCACTCATGCTAACTCCAGCGAATGGGCGGCCATCTTGGTTCTTGTAATGATGTGCACGGTCTCATCATCAGGAAAAGACAAGCCCTCCAAACCCATCCACCTGCGTGATACAGAAAGGCATGACATGTGGTGCAGCCCTGAGAAGATGGATGACAAGGCTGGAGCTCAATCCTCAACAGTGTGGCAGATCCTTACCATCTCCAACCCAGCGGCTAGCATAAAAGGCCACTGGACTCGGACTCGTGAGATGGAAAATTTTGGGCTCCCGATTATGAATGGACTTCTAATCCTGACCATCTCTCTATAGGATAGAGCAGGGGTGGGCAAACTACAGCCCGGGGGCCACATCTGGCCCTTTGATCCTTTTAATCCAGCCCGCTGGAGTTTTTTCCAAATCAGATCATATATAATTATATATAATTATGACTACATTCATTTGACTTTGACTAATTCCTGACATTCCACCAAGTGGTGCATTTGGCACGGTGATACGTTGAGTATTAATATTAATGCCTTTTATATGTTTATGTTTGATATGTATGTATCTGGTGATGGTCCGGCCCATCTGTCACATTTTAAAAGGTCCCTGAGCCAAAAAGTTTGGGGTAGACAGCAGATGTGGATGGAGAATGCCTGTCAGACATTGTATATATGAGACATGAGAAAGAGCATGACCCCTACTTGCTGACGGAGCTCGAAGTACGGTAGCTGAGTACACTGGGGGATCTCCTTCACCAGCTCCAGCCCCTCTGCACCTACACCCCATTCCCGTGGACTCTTTTTTGACTTTCAGTTTCACTCCTTTAAATAAACACTCTTTATCCCCAAGATATTCCTCCCGAATCTGTGAGCGTCTCTCCTCAATACCAAGCGGCATCCTTATGCCGGACTGCACCTTCTTTTCAACCAAGTCATTAATTATACCGCCCAGAAAAGAAAAAAAAATATTCCTTTTCTTTTACTAGAAGTCAGCATCTCGTTTGTGAATACAAACGTTGAGGTCGTAAACAGGATTACACACCTGTCGCCAATGCCATTTACAACAACGCACGCTCCCTGTAGCAACGACGCATTAAAAGTAATGGGATTCCGAGAGGTTAATTAAAGAGTTAATTCATGATTGGCCATCGTGCTGTGTTTGCTTTAGGAGCTGACAGAAGTGCGATGACTCATGCGAGTAAATCATGCATAATAATATAAGTCGGGGTGATTCGGCAAACAGTGCGTATCGCAGCTGAATTCTGATTAGGGATAAACTGTTCATTTACTGAAATGTTACGGCGCAAGTGAGCGCTGTCTTTGCCCGAGATTGATGCTGAAAGCTGCAGAGAGAACATACAAACACGCGAACGCATTTCTCTCCGTCCGTTAAAAAAAACAAACTGCCGCTTATACAACCATACGAGTTTTGCGTAACGGTTTGTACATCAAATACTTTCTACATGTCTCAATTATTGGAGTTATAAACTCGTATGTTTAGTCTCAAAGCAACTCTATATACAATATATTCCCAATGCCTTGCAAATGGAAACGTTGGCAGATTTAACAACAATAATAAAAAGACTGATTAGTGCAATCTATATGATGATGTGTAGCCATCGCGGGTGTAACGGTACATAAAATTCACGTTTCAAAATGAACGTCGGTGTTTAAGTCACGGTTCAGGACGATTTGCAATACGGTTAGGGGAAAGAAAACATAAAACTGCATGTCATTTTTTTTATTAATGCAGTTTACTCTTAACATGTGTGATCAACATTTTATTTTTAAATACAAATGAAAATAAAATGCCTTGGTTAAATAATATATTCATTCATTCATTCATTCATCTTCTACCGCTTTATCCGATCTTCCCTCGGGTCACGGGGAGTCTGTGCCTATTTCAGGCGTCTATGGGCAATTAAGGCAGGATACACCCTGGATGGAATGCCAACCCATCGCAGGGCACACACACTCACATTCACACACACGTTCATACACTAGGGACAATTTTCCAAGGTGCCAATCAACCTACCGTGCATGTTTTTGGACCGGGAGGAAACCGGAGAACCCGGAGAAAAAACCCCTGAGGCACGGGGAGAACATGCAAACTCCACACACACATGGCCGATAATATATAAAATATTATATTTATGTAGTATTTTGTGAAAATGAAAGCATTATCATTTTTTTATTATATTGATTTAACTGAGTAATCAACCTAATTGGCACAAGTTAAACTGATTAAAATAAATTCATAGAAAATTCTACAGTTAAATTTTTTTAGACCCTAATTGGGTATCTCTAAAAAAATCCACATTAGCCGCTAGCCACTTCCAGGTTAGAGGCTATCTCTACGGATCCTTTAGCATTTTCATGCAGGCACAAAACAAATCTCATTATGGGCACAGAACAAGTAGCCACAGTGACACCGTGCTAACTTTATTTTTTTGGGGGGGAATTGTTGCGTTTAATAGTAAGTTTAATAATAAAAAAGCTAACAATGCTAATGCAAAGTCGCCAGTTCACACATTCCTGAGGGAACACAGCTTATACCTATGTTACTTAAAAAGTATTACATTTCGTACCGTGTGTACCAAACTATAAGATTGTTCAAATAGGAACATTTCAGTATCAATACGTGCCCTGGTACATTAGCTGTGCAGGTATGAAGGCACTTAGCATTCAGACAGATAGCAAAGAACATTCAGTCATTTTCTAATAAGCTAACTATTCAACTTTAAAACATTTCTATAGCAATGGACATTGTCTCAAAGCATCTTTACGCAGAAAACGCAAATAATAAAGAAAATATAGAATATAAATGAATATACTGACAATAATGTGAGTCAGTGGTGACGGTAGCACATGGCATGAGGAAGAAACTTTGAGAAGAACCAAGAGGGAACCCATTTTCATCAGGGTGCCACCCAAGGTCCATTCATTGAATGCAGCCTTTATAGCAACCTTTAAGTCCAGTCCAAATCATCCTCAAAGCTCCTGAGATTTCATGGATCCCCAATACAACCACTAGCCTGCTGTCTATCTCTCTCTCTCTATCTCTCTCTCTCTCTCTCTCTCTCTCTCTCTTGATAGACTAATTTATCAGTAACCAAAAATCCAAGTGTCATTTTTCTTTAATTAGATGTTTCATTTCTTTTTGTTTTGTAATTGGACTGCATTCTGTATAATCAAAACATTTTGAAGATCAGGCATATCAGGTTAATTACAGCAAATGAAATAATAGGGATAATAATCGGGATAGTAAAGAGGCTCTGTGCGGCAGCGTGACATTGCTTTGGGTTCTACGGTGGTGTATTGGTGCAGATAAGCTAACACACATGCACCCACACACACACACACACACACACACACACACACACACACACACACACACACACACAACAACACTAAGAGGCAGGGTGCAGTGCATTACCATGTTCAATGATTAAGAAATTACCATCATATGGTAGCGCTTGACACCTTAATTGTGTAAATGTTTTTTTGAATTGGCTTCATTCTCAGCCCACTCCTTTCTCTCTCTCTCTCTCTCTCTCTCTCTCTCTCTCTCACTCTGTGTCTCATTTAGCACAATGTTTTTTCTTGCGGATTTAAATAAGGAAAAGGAGGCCGCCTACATTTCTCCTGAGCTCTCCTTCATGCATTTCACAGCACGACAGGATGAGCGAGAGAGGCTGCACGACAGAGAGGGACGAGAAATCCACAGCAAAACAAACAGGTAACGAGAAATCCAAAAAGTGTGACATGGCCATATATGAAGCAAGGTTCTTATTACCACTCCAATGTTTATGCCAGTACATACTAACTGTTGTATAGCAATAAATATTATCCATTTGCTCAGACGCTCTCTCTCTCTCTCTCTCTCGCTCTCTCTCTCTCTTCAAGAGTCCTGGAAACTTACCAACTCACTCACAACAGACATCTTCTTAGATAAATGTATGGAAATACAAAAAGATTAATATCCATACATTTGCAATGTTAATTTGCCAATCATGCCACACTGGCAAGCAACTGGTTCCCAGTTCTCATGGTGGTAATTCCTTAACTGGTCATTTCCCATATATGGTCAATTAAATGTTTGTTGGGTTAAACAGAGGTAAAATGCCACTGATCAGTATTCCTGTCCTTTTCTGCCGGTTCATCCCGAAGCCCTTGGACAGATCCTGAGAATGGACCACTAATGGAAGGTACTACATTTGATGTCATTTGGCAGATGCCCTTATCCAGAGCGACTTACAAGGGAGGTGTGTAGCTCAGTGATATAAGGTGCTGGGCTATCGATCAGAAGGGCAATGGTTCAAGCCCCAGTATGGCCAAGATTGAGGCAAGGCTCTTAACCCTTTGTGTTCCAGGGGCACTGTATCATGGCTGACCCTGTGCTGTAATGTTTATGCGACAATTAAAGGCTTGTCTATTCATTAATTTACAACTGGGCCCACTAGGGGTAGCTTGGTGGTGGTGGTGGTGGTGGTGTGATTTGAACCCGCACAGAGCCCAATGGCTTAAGCACTAAGCTGACGACACGTCTACATGAACAGCCTAAAGACCCATGAAGTTACTGAGCAGCTTAAGAAGGTGGATTTTGACTGTATATAATAACAGTGGCCTGCTACAGTGGCTCAGAAGCACAGGGCGCATGAACTGCACACTGGTGGACTTGTAACGAATGGACATCGACACTGAATCGGTGTCACCCAGATGAGGATGGGTTTCATTTTAACGTCACGCTTTCTACATCGTGCCTTTTGAGAGATAAACTTATACATACACTTTATAGCTGCTTTATCTCTGTATAAAGCTGCTTTGAGGCAATGGCCATTGTTGAAAAGCACTATACAAATAAAAATACATTGAATTGGGAATTGTGGTACGCATACACGAATGTGTCCAAGGGGTTTTTGAGGAATCAATTCTCATTTAAAGGGGGAACATTTGTCTTTGCAGGCCAGAGGCATCTGCACTTATGACAAATTGCGAGTATCTGTTCCCAGGTGCGCATAGGCTGTGAGAATCTTTGTGTGGTGATGTGCACAAAATTCCAGAGTTATACGATACATTTATAATACAGAGTTTATATTATCACTGGAAATGGAGCCCAGTATCAAGCACCGTTTCAAGACTAAAAGCGGGTGATATATGAGGAAAATGGAAAGCCCGAGCCATTAGAGCACCTCGGAGAATATAAAAGATGTCTCAAGGATTTGATATTGAGATGAAAAGCCGGGTCAGACTGAAACACTTGACACTTGCTTTTTGCTTTGTAGGGTGTTTACTTTTTATGGAAAAATTTCAAAAACTGCAGGTCTTGCTTGAGGTTTTTTTTTTGGCCTGCAGTCAAAGGAGGGAACGTTGGTGAAACGGTGACAGGGTCATGGGCTGCCAAGGTTTAGTGATGCACATGGGGAGCGAATGCTGACTAATAGACAAACTACTGTAACTCATACTGCTGAAGAGATTAAGACACACTTATCAAGAGTGACGTACAAAACAAATGCTGAGTTGAGTCTCCATCTAAGAATAAATGAGCACTGGTCTGAGTGATTTCAAATTTAAGATATATATATATATATATATATATATATATATATATATATATATATGCATATTTTGATGTTACTCTACACAGCAACGATTAATGTCTCATAAGAAAGTAAACATTCTTCATAAACGGTCTTGTGCATTATTTATTTATTTATTTATTTAAAACTCTGTACCAGGGTTATTGGAGAGAGGTGTAAATTGTTTACCCAGCAGGTGGCTCACAACTCTCCACTTTCCTATTACCCTACTCACAAGCAGCTAAATACAGAGCTATTAATCTGCATACCGACTGAACAGATTTTAGCTATAACAGACTATAACAGAATAATAGTCCTCTACAAACAGAAACCCCACAGCGGTCTGACTGATGATACTTTTAATACAATAAAATCATGTTTATATAGGCCGACACTGTCCTAAAAAAAAAAAAAAAAGGCAAAGGGTTAAAATGTTCTCAGGGGAATAGAGGAAACAAAACTGCTTTTGATTTAGGCCAAGATATGAATTCTTGAAACGGCTGGATATAAAGGATTGCCCTGCAGCTCTATGCAACATACAAATATGATGATATCAAAATATACATATCATTTTAGAACATCTTTCTTATATATTATAACCGATGGTTGTTTCCTATTGAGGCAAAAAGCTCTTAACAGGGAAAAGCCATCCATCTCTATCAAGGTGAACATACTAAAAAAAATTTATTATCCCAAGATATTTGCTATTTTCATTTGTGGCAGAAGAAACGGTTCCTATTATTCTTGGCCTCACCCATTGTATCCTCCGAGAAAGTGCGAGAACTTTCCTTCTTTCAAACCTCCACCATGTCTCTCACTAGCTCGTTCCATTCTCAGTTCTGTCCACGCGCTCTGCTTCATCACCTACTCCCTCTATCATTCTGTAACTCTCAAGCCCTAGCCTTGTTCTTTTTACTCCCTGGGAGATCAAAGGGGACTAGGACACCTTTCACACTTGCCCAGGCACACACACACACACACACACACACACACACAACCACACGCTCAGTCAACTCTTGCCCCCCCTAGACCCATGTAAGCAGGTGGCATTTTTGCTTTCTATTGGGAAAAAAAGTCTCCCTTTCAGTATTCATGGCCATGCTTGTTCTTGCCGTTTCCTCCAATTCAATGCTTTTCTTCTGCTCCTGAGACCTCTTTCGTACCAAGCAAATCAAAACAGAGCAGATTGTGGAAAACGAAAACAGAATGAAAGAAAGCTAGGGGAGGATAAACATGAGAACTAATCAGAGATGCCTGGATCAATACCTTGATTCCAGTGTCTGTGCTCACACCAGAACCTTCTCAGTCCACTGGGCTGAAACTTAAGACATGTCCACATGAGTGGTACGAATTCTCTTCAATCGTTCTTTTTCTCTCTTTGAAGAACAAACATGTATACGCTTTCTTGTCTTTCTTGGAAGTGCCTTCCATCTGCATCATGTTTTTGCTTCCTGGACATTTCTCAATGATGTGAGCTGATGTGGGATACACTGCAATGCATAGTCGTATGCAGTGTCATAAAGCCTTATTTTAAGACACATTTTGAGCTCTTGCGGGACACATTTGGCCCACAGGCCTTGAGTTTGATACTTGTGATTTACTTTAATGATCTTATGCTTCAATAGATAGACCCTGGGTGTAACAGCATCGGAAACTGCTGAATTGTCTCATATAGACAATTTTATATTATATGAGCCTATTATATAGGCTCATGAGTCGAAAAAATAAACACAAGCTTCAGACAATTTAGAAAGTGACCAGATGTTCCAACTAGGACATAAATCCTCTACTGGCGACAGAGAACCTTGATTTACGAGTTGAAGGACAGAAATGCATGTAGTAATGTTCGCAAGTCCAGGTGTTTTATTTAAGTGCAAGAAGATGACAATGGGGTTATTAAGTGTTGGCTGAGAATTCCTGCTTTTTATTTTTTCCTATGATGGAAAAGTCTTGATTTTTCTGACAGCTTGTTCAGCAATACTTTCTTCTTTCTACCAAGTTCCCTCAGTAAATATTTTATTATGATCCATCGCACACATAACCTTTATTTAAAACTAGGCTGTCAGGCAGGTGGCAGGTCTGGGAAATGTACACACACCCAAATCTTTTCACACTTGCATCTCTGTATATTTAGAATAAAATAAGACAAAAAAATGAATGAATACTACAGGGTGTCCTGTCAGAGACAGACAAACAGAAACAACCCAAAATAACCTAAAGCGAATATGGAATTCTAGAAACTTGTCCGATGGTAGCCGGGAATAAATTCTGAATGGGAAGCCAATCTGTCAAAAAGAACTATACGTATGTACACAGATGTAGGCACAATTTTACTGTGTATTTATTTGTTCATTCCCCTGCTGGAGGATCTGAACATAAGGCAAAAATTATCTGGATGGCTTGGTGTCCTGTTCATCACGTCAGCTTCAGCCCAGTCTGAGGTCCTGAGTGCTGGAGAACGGGTTTTACACTAAGGAAATCTCTGTACTTTGCTCCATTCAGCTTTCTCTCAAACCTGACCAGTAGCCAAATCCCTGCCGCAGAAAAAAACACCCCCACAGTATAATGCTGCCAACATCATGCGTCACTTTTGGGATGGTTTTGGACAGGTGATAAGCAGTGCCTGGTTTCCTCCAGATATAACATTTATAATTCGAGGCCAAACGTTTCAATCTTGGATTCATCACACCATAAAATCGTGTTCCACAGAGTCTCTGAGTCTTTCAGACTCCTGCTGGCTAACACTAAGACGTCTTCCATGGGTTTTGCACCAAGGAGATGTTTCTGTATAGCTACTCTAGACAGTATAATCACTATAAATCCCAGACCAATGAATGGCTGCAGTAACGGCTGTCCATCCACAACTTTGTCCATCTGCCATTCTCCATCTGATTGATCAGTTTGTGAGTGTGTGTGGGGGGGGGGGGGGGGGGGGGGGCTAGTTCAGTGGTTACAGTGCCAGGCTACTGATTGGAAGAGGTCGGGGGATTTGCCATGCTGTCACTCTTGCGTCCTTGAGCAAGGCCTTTAACCCTCAGTGCTCCATGGCTGAACCTGCGCTCTGACCCCAGCTTCCAAACAAACTGGGACATGGATATGCGAAGAAATTTTATATATATATATATATATATATATATATATATATGAACCCAGTCCACAAAATCAATCAATATCAATGGCTCAAATACAGTGAAATAAGATAATCTGCATTACGCTGAACAAGCACGATGTAAGATCCATCGTTGATGAAGTTCTCCAACACATGCCTACAGGGCATAAGCATTACATTTGCATTATAAACACAGAAATGAATTTAACAGTAAAAAAAAGAAAAAAATCCATAAATAAGACCAATTTGTTTCGTATGCACGGATGACTGATGTACATGGAAGATTAAAGATGTGGGTTTCACACACACACACACACACACACACACACACACACACACACACACACACACACACACACACACACACACACACACACACACAGCAGAACACAATTCAAGATGCTCACTTTGATTCTCAGGGAATTTTCCTCTCGCATGCTTTATGAAATGTTAATTTGTATAATATAATTCATGGTTAGCATATAAATGTTGAGAAACTGACTGTTTAAGCTCGGCACCAACTTTAGTAAAGCAGATCACATGGATTAAAATGACGCAATGTGCATCTGTAGAAAAGTTCCTCCGAGCTATGAAATCTTCCCAGGTTAGATTATTAGCTAGGAGCTTTTATAAACATTAATTTGTCAAGGCTACACATTTACATATGCATTTTTATCCGTGCGTATTCATCCACGTTAATGAAAGCGAATGTATCGGCCGACGCCGGGAAATATTGAGATGCTTATTATGAAGAAGCAATCCAGGAAATGGCAGAAGATATCAATCTTGCTCTCGCTATCTCCCTGCCTCCTACACACGCCCGTGCTCTCAGACAAGATTAGGTGCATTATTATTCATACCTGCCAGGTAAGCAAGCTGTACTGGCTCTAGCATGTGCCAAGACTGCTCTGTCGTCGACTGTAGTGCTGTCAAAAAATCCAGTCTGTCTATCAATCTTTCTGCTATCAGCTGGCTCGAGGCATACTGCGCTGCTCTGATTCTGTGGAGTCCACATTCACCAAACAACCATTTTTAATCAAATATCCCGTACACAGTTAGATGAAATATCGAGCTGTGCAGGATCAGGGTGCAACACAAAAGTCAATAAGAAGTCGAGGGCACTGTAGACAAGACTATAATCCATTAAAGGTAAATAATAAAACAAGTGTAGCACAAATCCAACTGGTTGGAGATCTTTCTCAGCGAACAACACGAGCATCAGTTAAAGGAACGTGCGGAGATCAAATATACAGATTGGGCTAGCACGAAATCATCCCATCATACCATTCTATGGCTGTTTTTCAACTAATGGTTTGGCACAATTTCATTACACAAATAATCCATGTGTTTTGGGATGAAGGGGAACTAAAGAGGGTTAACCAATCAACCCACTGTATTGTTTTTCACTGTGCAGGTGGTCCCATACTTACGAAGTAGTTATGGACTGAAAAACCTGTCGTAAATAGGAACATTTTAGATGTAATATTTTTTGTAAATCAAAAAATGCCCACAATGCATAGCCTGGCCGGCAGCCTTCCTTCCTCACTGAGATTTTGAATGCTTGCTTGGAAACAATTGTCTTCATTGTTTTTCACTTTAAATTATAAAGTCAATACGTCGTACGTCAGGTCTGACTGTAGTTTATTGAATGTTTAATCAAACTGGCCCAAAATGGACCAATAAAATGTAATGCTTGTGCAATTTTTGTTTAAATCTGTTCAAATAAGCATTCAAAAGTCTAATCTATCAAGAAACCCTTTGTAAGTTAAAAACACTATGTGTGGAAGAGTATGTAGTATACTCTCTAGAACATTGTAGATTTGGTGGTATTCTTAAAGTAGCCCATCATACATTAGAATGATTTCCTTTCACATGTTTCGCAGTAAACCTCTCCATTTGTTTCATGGTAAAACTTCAAATAAGAAATGGATCGGATTCTTAGTGGGTGGAGCCAGGAGGCGATTAAAAGAGAGAGCTATGTACACCCAAGTGCTTTATTAATCAAGTGATCAAGTGGGAATCCCATGCCATGAGCTAATTTCCTATTTTAATAAAGTTGTTTTCTGGCCCGGGTCAGTTTCACCAACGCAATATAAGGAGTCTCTGGTGACAATGCTTTGTTCCAGACAGCAGTTAAAGTGTAACATAAGATTTTCAGAGACTTGAAAGTCATCGAGGTAGAGGGCATTGAAGTAGTAGGGTTTCTCAGTCATCAAGAGAGAGAAAAATAAAAAGAGGAGCAGCTTAAGCTTATAATCATTGTCGAATAGACACTGTAAAGGAAGAACATCACAATCAGTTTAGAAGCAGTGCCTTATTAGGGAAATACTATAAAATTGTGATGCATGAGCCAAAAAAAAAGTAGGCAGCATCACAAAGGGATAATCCACTTTGCAAAATTGTGAGGCGGGCGCAAGGGTCAACGCTAAGGGAACGACACATCTATGGCACTCTGTGCAGACAAAAGGGGAGTCATTAAACCCGTGCTGTTATAAGAATCATAATCAACTTCGTGTCAGGCCGCATAACAGCACGCAGACCGTAATTATTATCCTATACCAGAGAGCGTTTTATTCCTAACATGGATTATTGGATAAAAAGGGAATAAAAGGGAGACGGGAGGAAAGCTTTCCGTCTTGCTGTGCATATTAACATGTCTGGATTATGTAAAAGAGGCCCTCGCCCCCACCCTTTTTCCCCCCGTCCTCATTTTCTCCCTCTCCCTCTGCTCCCTCTATCTGTCTCCATGGCTATTTCTGCACCTCCATCACTAGGACACCACTAGGACACAGAGAAGTAGTGTCTGGAGAACAAGGAACGTGGTTTAATCGCCCGTTTGGCCACAATCAGCAAATCATTAAAGGGCTCCTTCTGTGCTTTAGTGTTCTCCTGAATGGTTTCTGTGATTTCCTGGAGAATGGGCCAGGTGATTAGAGGCAAGGATGCTAGGACTTGGACCAACATTGGCTTCTTCTCACAAGTCTATTTGGAGAGAATTGGTGGTGCTCTTCCGGAAGACGAGGCAGACACTTTTACATTTCAGTCGAAAAAAGCAGCTTCGGAAATATCTGCCATGGAAAATGAGCTGTGTAGGTTGATAATCACTTCAGACAGGTCAAAGGTGTGTGTGTGTGTGTGTGTGTGTGTGTGTGTGTGCGTGCATATGTGCTTTTTTTAATTCTAGTCCACTCCTGAAGGGTTGCTCGATTTGCGCACTGCACTGTCTAACAGGATTGTGACAAAAAACAACTGACAAAATAAGTTAAAGGTCAATCACCTCATTCTCTCCAGACTCCAATTATGTATGCGCTGAAATGTCAGAGAGTTTGTATGAACAGCGTGGCGTGTATCGCATTACACCGGGAGAAAAAAAAAAACGCTGCTCAAGACTTCTCTCCGTTATTGATGTCAAATTTGATGACTATCAGGCGCTGGTGTCAAAAGTATTCCAGTTCAGGTAGAAGTATAGATAGTAGGGTTTAAAAAGACTTCTGTAGAAGTATTGCTGTTTACTCAAGATAAAATTCCTACTTTGAAACGACTCAAAGTGTAAAAGTAATGTAAGGGGCAAAAGAAATGCCATTAAAGACAAAATCTTAGGCGGCGCCAAACGATAATTTATTCAAGCGTCTCTCTACAAAACTCCCTACTGTATCTTCATTTGCGGAGAATGAAGAGAAAGCACCTGTTTGATAAATGAGCCAGTAGAGGAGAAATAATCGCTTTTTTGAGTTACGACACACCAAGACTGGCTTTGCTGGAGCGTGACGTGATTTGTGTCGCGTGCAGGTGCGATGGATCGAGTGGTATATGTTTATATCTCACCCAACACCAATCACATTCACTTTCTCATGCCGGAACTATTTATCTGGATAGGTATATTATTTATTTTTGAAATATGACAAGCCAAAATGAGTAACACGGTTATTTTTACAATGTAATGAGGAAAAAGTACAGATAATTGCGTGAAAAAGTAAGTATATATACCCCAAATTTTCTACTTAACTAAGGTAAGAAAGTATTTGTATTCCGTTACTTGACACCTCTGCTATCAGAACTTGAGGCTTCTTTTGATATCATGGACTGCTTTTTTTTTTAGTAATAATGAAGTACAACAAAATCACAAGAAGTCACACTGGACTTTGGTTGAATGACCTCGAAAAGGCTCACACTTTGACCTCTTTTACACAGCTGACTTTATCAAAGCAACACGGCTGAGTTATCAAATCCACGGTAATTGTGAACGGGCAAACAAGCGACCATGTGGTGGTGGTGGTGGTGGTTGGGTGGGGGGGGATGGACCAGACAACACATGTCAACTAACAAAGCGGAAACAAGGCATAGCAAAGAAACAAAGAAGAGTTTGCATCGGTACAAAGATTTTGGCTACGTTACTACACTTTGCAGTTTGGGAATGAATGTAATCTGTAATAGTTAATTAAAAAAAAGGGGGAAAAAACATGCGAGGAACATTCTAGTGATACGGCTAATTAACTTGCTGCAGAACCACACAACACATACAAGAACGAAGCCATGAATACATAAGGAAACCATCCTTCTAAATTTAAATGCATACGCATAGGTCTGGTCCTAATTAATAGGTGTCACAGGAATGTATGATGGCTGTTATTATTCCTCATTATCAATGGGATAGCATTATATCTAAATAGGATTTGTGCTCATGTGACACGATTGAATAATGAATCACTATAAGATGAACTTAATGCCTCAGAGGTGAACATCGGACATCAGTAGCTCAGCCTTGTGGGCCTGCCTACTCACAGATGCAAGCGCTATTATAATGAATAAACAAACAGGATTAGTCGGCCTAAACAGTTGAGACAGTGTACACGAGTGCCCCACGAATATAATCATGCAACAATGTGTAAGCGTCCCTATGGTCAATAATACCAATAACTGACAGAGGACAGCAGGGCTTAACAGAGGTAGAGCCGAAACTAGGGAAATTTGGATATTTTTTTCCATGCCTAAAGAAAATGAGCAAGAAGAGGGGGGGGGGGGGGGGGGCAGGGGGGGACGACGCCGCCGATGGCGACGACGAAGAAGAAGCGCATATGACAGGTTGCATAATGATATGGTAATTCGCATGTGTGGAAATACTGAGATGACATTCGGAGTTGTTTGCGAAAAATAACACTTGGAGTTTAATGCCATTCCGAAGACTCTTGACCTCGTTCCGATTATTATTTTACTCTATAGGAGGTGAAAACAAACAAACAAACAAACAAAAAAAAAAACAGCATGTGCTTGGGAGGTCTGAAGCATCTGGGGGCACCTGGAAGAACTTCATGAGACATCAAAACACAATGTATAATCAAGTAGATACTTACAAAGCATTGTTGATGTATAAGAGAAATTTGATTTGTGGTGAATGGACCAATTACACCTCCAAAAGCACGACGTGCTGCTCTGGCGGCTTCATTTTTGCTTAAAACAGACTTTATCAAGGCCCCCATGCTATGACTGATTTCCTAAATATACCTGTACATGCTTCAGTCTGTCTTTCTTGGCAAGTGATGTCTTTGTCAGGTATTTCTCCCGGTACTGTCGGTAGTGTTTGGTAATGATAGAAAAGTTGTTCCGTGTTTGCTGTGGAAACCTGGCGGTGTTATGCCCTTGCAAAAAGCCCGGGGGAATTAAGTGTTAGAAGGGATGCCTTCAGATCGGGACTTGCTCAAAAAGCACCGGGGGAATCTAATTAGAAGTTCAGAACTCAGCACTCTGGCAGCTGCTGCAGACATGCCTGATATAACCCAGACCTATAGCTCTTTAATACCATGAATGGAAAAGGAAATGGAGAACCAGTGGTTCAATGGTAACACCAAGGAAGAAATTGGAGCTCAAACAATCCAGAATGATCATCTCAGACACGAGTAAATATTGTAGACGTTTTTTGCTATCAAGATAACAGATACAATTAGTGCCTCCAAAATGATCTATGGACCAAAATGATCATCCTGGGTGGAGTTTGAGGCAAAAGGGTTAACATCTTTTTTTTAATCCCCATATTCTAGAAATTTTCAAATTAATATGTTAGTTTGTGCCTGGAGGGTCACAGTGTAACCCATGTATGTTAATTTTATGTAAATGCTACTGCAGGTCAACTCAATAGTCAGTGGAGATATAACTGGAATATGTTGAATTTCCATTTTTCCCCCTCCTGGCTGTGGCTACCTGTCAGATTCCCATTGGCAGAAGCGCCTTTTGTTAATTGTAGAAAGGAGTGAAAAATGAGGGATATGTTATAAATGAAGGTCAATTCAATAGGTCATCTGTCTTTTGCTGGCTCTCTCTACTGCTTCCTCTAATAGAACAATATTCATTATTCATTCCATTTTCCTTTAAATCGCCTTATCTTAAAGCATGACAAAGAAAATCCCAGTGAGGTCCTCTTTTTACATAACCCGAGCACGTTCCAGTGACAGGAGCGAGAAAGTTTTAATTGGCTCAGCAACTCCAGTGATGTCACGTCGCCCTGGGAACATGCAGGAGCCACCCAAATGTGTTTTCCTCATTTTTCATTTTCCTCCTTCCCTCCTGAGCTTTAGCCCACTCCTTCTCCGTGTCTGACTCCACCAAAATGATTGATCCTGAAACTATAGCCACGGCTTGACAACGCACTCAAGAGGAAAGTGTCTGCTAGATGGAGAAATGGGGTTGCTTGAAGGAACCGTGGTGCGGCGAGAAAGAGAAAGAGAAAGAGAGAGAGAGAGAGAGCGAGAGAGAGAGAGAGAGAGAGAGAGAGATACCTCATCTGGTGGTTTGGGGTTTTTAATCACTTCTAAATTACTTGTTCGATCCAATGGCGCACTGGGCTGAAGTAATTGCTCAGCGCTGTCCTTGATTGGGTCGCAGTAATTAGGAATTGGCGGAACGTTCCTGATTGCTCTAGATGGATGCCTCCTAAAAAAAACAAGCTTTAATCTGAGTGTAAATTTTTGTTTTCGTAAATATTGCATGACAGAGCAAGCATGCATATATCATTTTTAAAAATCTTCTAGATGACCAGTTTTAGTAGGTTTTCAAAGTGCATTTGAGTGGAATAATCCTTTCAGACCGGCGTGAAAGAGTACATAAGGTTTTAAAAGTAATTAAAAGCTTCTGCCAATCAAACTGGAGAATTCCATTGCCATTATACATCATTACCATCCCAGTCTGTGAAAGAAAAAGCAGAAGAAAGAAGCTACACTAGAACAAGCTTTTATTTTCAGTGCTCCATGAACATACTTTTCATATTTAATCTCACTCCGAGCAGGTCATGATCGCACAAGTAGGTCAGGTCAAGGGCCAATTGCGGAGCATAAAATAAACATTTCTTTATCTGATGTTTAGACTCAGGCTCTTAAACCGTATCCCTTTTTTTTTTACTGTGAGCTGTTTCAGGACCTGCCCGCTTAATTCAGTGTTGATCCAACTTAACATGGCAGTCACTCAAGCAGGACTCAAGAACACACAAACAAACAAGAGCAACAAAAAGTGTAAACCATGTTGTGATATGACCTTACCACAGCTGTGTGGTCCCTTACTTGACCAGAAGGCATGGGAACTGTACCGAAACTTCCCCATGAAACACAGTTTGCTTGCCAGTTAATTACCAGGCATTTCCCATGGGTGTTACAGAGAGACTCCTGGCAGGACTGGGATCACTGTGTCTTGGTATAATTACAATCACAAAGAGTCTTAGTATTTACTAATATATAGCACATTTTGCAGCCTTTCATATATATATATACACATACATACAACAGGGGCACGGTGGCGTAGTGGTTAACACGTTCGCCTAACACCGCCAGGGTCCGGGTATATCCTAGTCCGTGTGTATATGTGTGTGTGGATTTGTTCTCCGGGTTCTTCATTTTCCGGTCCCCCCCGGTCCGGGTTCTATATATATATAGGGTTCCCGGTTGGAAAATGCATGATAATGAATGTGTATGAATGTGTGTGATGTGTGTGCCCGATGCGATGGGTTGGCATTCCATCAGGGTGTACATGCCTTAATGCATAGACAGCCTTAGGCACAGGTCTACCATGGAAGACTATATGAATGAATACATACATGAACCACTATATTCCCTCGGGTCACGGGGAGTCTGTGCCTATTTCAGGCGTCTATGGGAATTAAGGCCGGAGAAAAAAACCCCTGAGGCACAGGGGAGAATATGCAAACTCCACTAAGCCACTGTGTATATATATATATATATATATATATATATATATATATATATATATATATATATATATATATATATATATATATATATATATATATATATATATATATATCGTACATTAGCCTATCAGATGAAAATATTCACATACACATAAGCACAAAATTTTCCACCAAACAGACTCAATGCAATTACTATGAAGATCCATCTTTACCCATAAAATCCTTCTGTCACGAACAGCATGGCCTGGGGTTAAGGTCACAGAAAGCGATGACAAATGAAAATATAGCACATTAGCACACATCTCCCGTGCTCTAATTACACTGCTCTAAATGAGTCACCTACTAACGTACTAACCCAAGAGCCCATCTTTATAACTACAGCAACTACAACAGTATCAGGGACTTGTTAGGGCTTTGTTCTGCATGGGGCATCACAGTCTTATGTCATTACAGCATACTGAAAAGGATCAATAGGCAGTGTCTGACAGCAGGGAAATGTTTTCCTTTAAATACAATAGTTGATTTTGTGAACATGTATGCACAGCATTCATAATAATATAATGATAAATATGCTAATAAACATTTAGGGGAAATGCAGAGAGGATTTCTGCAAGTCAAAAGGATTCAATTTACAGCTCAAATGAGTTAATCAGAAAATATTACCCACTGTTTAGCCTCTTGGATTTCCCATAACCTCATTTTCTTTTTCACTACAGCCATGCTCTTCTTGTTCTCCTCGAACGGCATGCGGGATGTGCATACGGTATCTGAACAGGCTTTAGCTACAGTTAAGCAATTTAAGAGGTGGGGCATGGCTGTGTAATAGATTTAACAAACAGAGATGGCTTATGGCATGCCTTAAACCCCCACCACACACACACCCACACACACACACACACACACACACACACACACACACACACACACACACACACACACACACACCCACACACACACACACACACACACAGAGCTGGGAATGCCCTAATTATCCAGCAGCAGCCTAATTGTCTAGTCATTGCTTGCTGCATCTTAACCACCTAAGCTATGATCCATTTTCATGCAAACTGCTAGAAACACATGGTGTGACTAGATTGGGAAAAAAAAACAATAAACATCTATGAAGGTCAGTAAATAATAACTTATGACTAAACTCCTCCTACGCTGTGCCTTACATTATTGTCCACTTTGTCATGTGCTTATGTAGTTCTGTATATAGATTTCAGTCGTCACAGCCAGTGTGTCACAAAACAAACTAATAAATAAACATGAATATCCTATTGCCATCCTCTGTTGTTGTGAAATATTGCTGATCGCCTCCAGCGGTCCGGAGCATTATTTTCATTGTTCATTTCTGACTGTTTTTTTTTATTCCATATTATTTTTTTACACTAAACTTTTCCTTATGATAATGCATCATGTCTCTAGACACATGTAACAATAATCACACATAGAATTTATATTCATATTATTTTTTTACACAAACTTTTCCTTAGTAATGTATTTGCTAACAATAATCACACATAGAATTTATAGTGTATTTGCTAGGGTTCATAATGGAAATGCATTATAGTTTATAACCATTTATACAATGAATTCACAGTGTATCGCTCTACAGTCTTCTAATGGTATATGGAGTGTTTATGACACTCTACCATTTTAGTTTAGTGCATTTTGTCATTTATAGACAAAGGTAGCGTTGGTGGTGCTAGGATTTGAACCTTGTGATCAGAAGTCTACCTTATATGCTGAATTTGTGAGGTTTTTTTTAGGAAAAGTGTATTTGTTATAATGCTTATAATGCATAATAACGACAGCGCTAATGTGTAATCAAGATCTTTGACCATAAACCGTGTCCAGCATGCCCCACACCCTCTGGTGGCTCCCATGTGAATATTGATCTAGCCATCCCATATATGTAGTGAATTGGTCCCCCAGGACATCAAATGGCCTGTGTGCTGTTTTTTTCCTCTTTTCTTTTAATCTCCAGTATAAGATGCATACGATATTCATCGATACTGATCGCTGGCGTGAACTATACAGCCTATCCTTATTCAGTCTCTCATGTTCTGTATTTATCTTGCTTTCCCTGCTTAAACACTGTCTAGTGTTCATTTGTACTGCTGTATTGCATCAGCTCCTCAAAATTCAGACCAAGTCATCTACCATCCACTCCTATTAAAGCACCAGGGTCATGTCTGGTGCCCCCGCTGCCTCGCTCCTATTGATGCCATTTGATTTGACTCCGTCCACGCCACTGCCGCCATTCAGCGACCTTTATCCGGCAAATTTCAACAGACTCTCTAATGAGTCTGACAGGTAGTTATGGAGAAAGGGTTGTGCTATGGCAGGGTCATGGCCAACAGTAATTAAGATGCAGGTACAAGCCTTTTTTTTTTTACTGATCCTGATCAGCATCCATCTGACCATCTATAGAAAACCCTGACTTTGGATAACGCAAAATAAATAAATAAATAAATCATGTTATATTTATCAAGGCATGTGAAGGCTTTATATGTCTAGACAATACTCTTGTTCGAGGAAATAATGATTCCTGTACTCATTGCATAAATGAAAGCCATTCATTCATATTCTACCGCTTTATCCTATCTTCCCACGGGTCACAGGGAACCTGTGCCTATCTCAGGCGCACACACACACACACATGGCGGAGACGGGACTCGAACCCGGACCCTGGAAGTGTGAGGTGAACGTGCTAACCACTAAGCCACCGTGCCCCTAAATGAAAGCCAAGTGAATAAAATGGCATTTATATTTAACAATGTATTATCAAGACCTTGAATACCTGAAAAATTACCTTTTCTTTGAAGGCCTTAAGCATAATATATGTACATTACAGCACAGTGAAATCCTTTCTTCACAAATCCCAGCTTGTTTTTGGAAGTTGGGGACAGGGGGCAGGGTCAGCCTTGATATGGCACCACTGGGGCACAGAGGGTTAAGGGTCTTGCTCAAGGAGCCAAGAATGGCAGCTTGGCGATACCACACTTGGGTCTCAAACCCACGACCTTCCAACCAGTATCCCAGTGCCTTAACCACTGAGCTACTCACATCCCCTTAGCAGTGAACTTTTCAGCAGGAAAGTAACCCAATTAAATTTCACTTAGCAAAGTGGTACTTCTCACGTTGGCGTTTAATTAACATTTACTATTAAGGAAGTCATTCATGTAGCGACCATTAAGCAGAAACGTCCAAACGAAGTGGCCGTGATTCCTCTGGGATTTGTCCTGATAGATATTCAACAGAGGCTCAATTTAGCAGCCCAAGGGTCGGGCCAGAGAATGACTGAAAGTGCCGTTTTGATGGAAGCGAGTGGGAATGGCTTTGTCTGATGAAATAGTAATCAAGATCCGAGCCTGAGGGAGAGGTTTTTTATTTTTTTTTTAGATAGGGTCCAAATTTCAGCCTTTTAGTAAAAGACTCTCTGATGACATAATCTCACCTCATTGTTATGGCCGTAAATGGCCACTTTAATCTGTGGCAAAAAAAAAGAGGAATTTTCCCCCACTTTTACGCTCGAGTTTGCTCCGAAAGCTATAAAGCAAGGGGTTTAAAAAGAAAATGATACCGTACATCACGAAGGCGTCGCAATGCCAACAGCAAAATCTATAGCGCCTACTCAAGTCTATGTGAGCATCGGTAATGATGCTTCGAATAAAATATGGGAAAATTCAATTAGCCCTGCTTGTTTTGCTCCCGAGCTCTTGTTAGCTGTTTGCGCAAACTCTGGGAGCGCCCGTTAATAGTGACTGATATACGGACGCTACAAGAGAGAGCGCATTCTCCGCTTTACGTGCCTCTACAAATCACGAAAGTGTTTAAATGTGTCTCCCGCTCCGAGCAGGCAGCTGTAAGAAAATGTCTGGAGGCTAGGCCACTGCGGGTTTTCATCACAGTAATGTCATGGAATGGCGATGCGAGGCGATATGAGACGAGTGAGGGAGAGAAAGAGAAATGGATGTAAATTGTAGAAGCGCAATGCAGCCAGGAATGCACACGGTTCCCTGATGCAGAAAGCATCCCAGAGGTACGAGGGCTGCGAATATGAAATACAGCGCTGAGGCATAATTAGCTTTGGAATGCATTTATTCGATTCGCGCGAGTAGTAAAACTCTAAGGGCGGTCCCTTTGGTAGCTCCAAGGCGCGAGGACCCGGCTCGATATCGCACCCAAAAACTTACAATCAAACATTATCAATCTTTCTCGACACGTGAGGGAAAGCTATATCGTTATGCACAGAGAGAGACACCGATATATAGACGCCTGGAAAAAAAAATACGCTGGAGGACGCGAGATGGACACAGGAAATGGAGTCTTCATTTCGCTCGTCGCAGTAATTGAGTGAGTGGATTTAAAACAGGCAGCACGCATCGAATCCATCAATAGATCTGCTCGGATTGCAAGGAAACCATAGCGATCATCCGTCCCTCCCGAGGAGATGAGAACTTCTGAACCCATTATGGAGAAAGGCATATATCCGAGCGAGTAGGAGAACAAACAAACAGTTTCGATGCAATTTCATATCTCCACTGCCCTGCTAATGAAAGAATAATGTGCTGCAACATCGGCTTTCATCGGGTTCATCAGCCCCCGTGCTGGAACACACACGCAAAAAAAAAAAAAGGGGGGGACCACGGGTTCATGCCGTGTAGAGGAACTCAACAAATAATTAATGGGAAGAAATCCTACAGACTCATTTCCTCAGCAGGCCAAATGTTCAACTCGATTTCCCCGTGTTTAACAAGTATTAGCAGCTTTAATTATAACCACAGCCTTTCTGAATTCTGATCGGACATTTGTATTAAAGCACTTTCAGTGCTGTCCTCATATTCACAAACTAGTTATACCATAACACAATGGAATTCTGATAGGACAGAAGGGTTGTATTAAAACATAACATGTGATTGTTTCTGGCGTAACAACACTACACACATTTGTGGGAGTTGGAGGAGTTCCCACCGTCAGCGCTTTATAACAATCAGAGCTAATGCTGTAAATAAGTAGTAATAAGTGTTGCCAGACAGTATGGTATAGTATAGCAAAGCACAAATACTGTATATTGCTATTTCTATAAACATTTTTACATGAATACTACTTTACATATGTCATTTTATTTGCTATGTTAAGCTGTACCATTTTTCCCACCCACAAGCTGACCAACTCTTGTCTTTTATAAAAAAAAACAACTTTTCATATGACGCATATAACCCGCAGTCCATGTGGATTTAATAAGAATTTACCTAGACTGTCCGTTTCATTGTGGGACATAAAACATGGCCATACAAATGCCTGGAGGATCCAGTTGTAGGGGAGACTTACAGCGGGCCACATACTGACACCTTTGCTGGTCAATTTCTTTGAAGAGGCTCTTTTTAGGACAAGCTTTTCTTTGGCTACCGCTATAAGCATTTCTAAGAATGTCTTTTGGACTAGCTATCCCCTGACATTACATTTATATGGTTGCTTCAGGTAAGTGGAACTCTTAAATCTGTATTTGTTGCCACCTACTTATATATATATATATATATATATATAGATATATATATATATATATATATAGATATAGATATATATATATATATAGATATATATATATGATATCTATATATATATATATATATATATATATATATATATATATATAGATATAGATAGATACCGATATATATCTATATATATATATATATATATATATATATATCACAGATATAGATATATATATATATATATATATATATATATAGATATATATATCCGATATATATACACTACCTAACAATCATTTTGATGCTGTTGAAATGCTGAGACTGGACCTTTTTGGGCCAAGAAAAAAAATACATCCCACAAATAATACCTGGTTCCTGGTGCCCCGGCTGTGGGTCCATTTCTAATGATGGATAGCATTACAGATTGTCATGAGCAACTGATGTGCTTCCCATAATAACTGTATCGTAACAAATCCATATGGTTGATAGAACAGGTATGTGATATGTGCACCTTGCATTAGTCTTTCATATCTCAAGACCACACTCAAGCCATGGCTCTATAACCTTCTCGTCTCCACTCTCCTCTTACCTACATACATATTGCTTACCCCTGGCAAGGTTGGCTGCCGAAGCCTTGCAACTACTGAGCAAATATTGACCTTCTCTCAGCCTCCTTCCGCTCAAAGGCTAGACAGTAGACACAGCCGTACTATTTCCTGGGAAAAATATTACAAAGGAGGTATAGTATAGAAGGCTACACCATGCAGCAATTTACTACATAATGTGGTTGTCAAAGGCCAGCTAGGCGGTCACTGAGTGTACAGGAAAATTGAAGTAGTGCTCAGGTCAAAGCTTTTTGATGACAGCTAGCTTTCTGTCATCGCTATCTCAGACATGTAGGGAATAGAGAGTCTGTAGCGCTCTTGGTGAGGTGAAAACAGTGAACTTTTACCTCACTAACCCACTTGCTGTGTTCTTGTAATGGATGTAAAAATACTTTTCACTGCTGATGTGAAAACGCAGTCATATTGGGCAAATACCGTCACGCAGTAAATGTTTTTTATGAAGAAAAAACGTTATTTCTGAGATTAAAAGCGAAGAGAAAATGCTGTAGAAATAAGTAGGAGTAAAAAATAAAAAAAGAGTGTCATAAATACAGTAGCTGAGCTCTATTTAGACTTTTATGTGTCCATAGAAATGCTGCTACAGACTCATCACGGAAAAAGCAATGCTTCTGATTTTGATATCTCTCTGGCTACATGATGTGTGTGTGTGTGTGTGTGTGTGTGTGTGTGTGTGTGTGTGTGTGTGTGTGTGTGTGTGTGTGTGTGTGTGTGTGTGTGTGTGTGTGTGTGTGTGTGTGTGTGAATACACAAACATACACAAGAAAATGAAAGATGCATTATCATGCCTACAGAACAACCTTGAACACAATAAATCCACTATGCAGGCTTGCAGGCTATTTTAACAAGCCGCACATCAAAGTGCTACAAATCGAGACTTGCTGTATTCCTTTCTACATTATCTTGATGCACAATGTTACATTTGTTATATTGTTATCTAACTGAGAACATGATTTCTGACAGTTGTTGGTTTAGTTTGCTAACTAACTGCATCCACTAGCTACCTATTAAAAAAAAATACTTCTTCTTTGTCCATGCTCTGAACCACTTGTATAATCAGTCCAATCAAAGGGTCCGACATTATATAATTAGTTTAATTGAAGGGTGTGGCAGGGAAGCTATAAACAGCAGAGATGAACAGAGATGGCATTAACTTCTGATAGGTGAAAGAGGTGCTGCAGGAATGCAGGCAGTTTGACGTAACCTAGAAATGTTCCCAATAGTGCCAGATTGACCAATCAATGCCTAGTGTGTATTGTGCACAGCTAGGTTGAAGGACCGAGGGGCAAGGAGTGGCATTAAGTTTGTAGAACTTGACAAAGGTCAGGGGGATAGATCAGCCTGCAGCATTGCAAATGTCATGGAAAGAGACTCTCTGTCTACAGCTCTGACCCTGAAATTTGTAAGAGAGTCATAAGAGGAGCAGATAGCCTCCACAATTCAACTGCTGTGGGTCTGCTCTTTTACAGGGGGGCCCTTCCTCCAGATGAACAACTGCTCTGCCTTTTGTCGTAGTTCTAACCTCTGGATGTATGTGTCCATGTATGTGTCCAGTGATTAAGCTTTTCCTTGTCTGGGGCCTGAAAAGGAGGACGGTAGAATGACTGGAGCATTACAGGTCATGGACAACCAAGGGCCTCTAAGTGACATACCTTGGATTAGGGTAGAGGAGAACACTGGCCATGCCAAGGATAAACTCCATGAGAGAATGATTAACAAGTGGGTTTTTACCTACCAAATGCTCATTAACACGGAGCTTGACAGGAGACTTCCCGAGTAGAGGGAGACAATTCACTGGCAAACTTTTTTTTTCAAGAGATTCCAGCGATGACCCAACTGGTCAGTTAACTTCTCTGAAAGGCCAGACAGGGTGAGCCACAGGTGCCTTTGTGGTGGTCACCAGGGCAGAGCGGCCAAAGTCCTTAACAATTTATATAGAGACCCTGATAGCCAGGTCTGTAGCATCATGGGGTTGAAGATGCGGACCGAGTAAGTCTTAGCCCAGCACCTGGGCACTTCAGTGTGCAGGTTCGAGAACAAAATGGCAGGCCCCAGTGCAAAGGCAGCAATGCAGCACTCATTGAGGTTTACTGGATGCTATTTTCTGCTCATCAGCCGGCCAAGTGATACGGTGCAAGTCACTACACGGTGCAACAGCTTGCCAGTGAACCACCCCCCTGCCCTTATTGGAGGAAGAGAGGTCGATAGTAGCGCTCTCTATGCTGATGAAATAAACGTTTGAAAGACATGGGAGAAGGAGAAAGGGTTAAACCCATCTGAAGTCCCTCTACCAGATCCCCATGTGAGAAGTGGAGCGTTCAAATTGACATATGCACATGTAATACACACAGCAAACAGAGGCTAGGCGCCGGTCGCGCACATGCGCTTTTATTATAGCTATTTCTTTAATGTATATTTAATTATATTTATATAACATATTACTTAATTACAATTTATTTGCTTTACAATTAATTTCATTCGTTTGTATTGTCCCAGCTAGCACCTAGAGGTATTCTGGTATTTTGAGTAATTAATTCATGTATTTAATTTCACAAATCTTGTCATGCTGTCTAATCAAACAACACTAAAAACAAACAAACGAAAAACATGTTCTTGAATGGATATAAGCCAAGTACTTTAGCGGCTTAAATGGATAAAAGTATGTCTGGAAGTTTTATATTTTGAGCCGTTTCCTCTATTTGGGCCGTTTTTAAAATTTGACACCACTATCCTATCGAGGTATGCATTAGGATTAACTATAACAAAATAAGACGGAAAAAAAAACTCAGTGGTTTAAATGGCTAAAATATGCCATGGACATGGACATGAAACAAGCGTCAAAGCATATTTTCTACATTGTTCTCTTCATCCAGCATGAGTGTAGTTTTAGACAGACTTTTGATTTTGCAGATACACAGTATACGTGTGATGTAATGGAAACTCGATGCTCTCTAATTAAAAAATGTGAATCGCATGGACAATCCCCTGCACCTGTTCCCAGCCACAATCAATGATTAGACAAGTCACTATGCCAACAAGAGAAGGGGACCAAGTGAATACTGCCACTAGGTACCATCTGTGAACAACTCAATTTTACACAAAGGAATCAGATTGAATAAATATAATTACACTTTTAATCACAATTAAGCACAGATTAATTCCTGGTTTAACTACAGGGGGAAAAAAAAATAACCTCAACCACTTATCCGACGCTGACCCTTTTTACTTCCAAAAACACAGAGGTCATTTGTATTGTTATCTGCTTGTTTATATACTGTAAACTGATTGTTGTCGGGATGTTTACCGATGCACTCACACTGCCTCATCCCACAGAGACAAAATTCTTTCCTAAACCGCAACAGCCAGTCCAGTGGGACAGAGAGAGAGAGAGAGAGAGAGAGAGAGAGAGAGAGAGAGAGAGAGAGAGAGAGTTGACCCATGCACATGCAGTGAACATGGCAACAAAGACACTCTTTTCCTCGTTCCGGTAACCTCAAAAATCCCAACGCAAAAACAAACCAAAGCATGAATATTCAGAGGCAAAAATAGCAACGTTGCTTTTTCATTCTTTCCCGTAGACAGTGGTGCTACACCCATGCATAATCTAATAGGCCTTGTTTATTAATGTGCCAGGCTTCCAGGAGCAGCAGGAATCAGTGTGCAACCCTGCATAGCGGCACTTTAATATCAACCCTAATTAATAATTAACACCGAGCTTGCATCAGCTTCGCTCTCAGTCACTCTGAAGCTCAGGATAGCTGAAGTCTCCTGAGCCGTCATGGCGGTTCATCTTTCAAACGCAGGAAGGAGAAAACTGACATGACAAAATGTCTGCCTTAGCAAAAGTGTCTCCGTTCTCCGAGGAAATCGCAATAATTAACATGGTGTGCTCACAGGTTCTTGATTTTTACGGCACTTTTTTTCCAGCTATTTTCACACTTGGTATGTGTGTGTAGTGTAAATGTAAAAAAAAAAAAAAAAAAAAAAAAAATAAATAATATATATCTATATATATATATATATATATATATATATATATATATATATATATATATATATATATATATATATATATATATATATATACATATATATATGACATTTCACAGAAAGACCTGCGATTATATCGACCTTTGCATTTGCATTGATGCTAGGGAATAGAAGATAGGGAATAAAAAAAAAGGGAATAAAAGTGAGAGAAAGATTTGTTTGTCTTTCAAGTTTTAGGTTAGTTCGCTAACAAGAGAGATAGCTAGCTCAAGTTGTACTTCAGTATTTACTAAGATGCATCAGAAGACTGTTTAAATCCTATTACCAGCAATCTTCCTTTGTTGGACCATTAACCCTCAATAGAATTTTTTTTTCTATAAGCATTAGCTTAGTGGTGAGCAGCTAAAAAATATAACTAGCTTTATTATCTATGTACATTGTGAAAACCATATGCAACAATGATATGAAGACATAATGCAATATATAGTGGAGCAAATACTAGTGCATATATATATATATATATATATATATATATATATATATCTATATATATATATATAAAGGTATAGCCTTCATGACTAAGATGTTGTTTACATTTTGTACAAATTTCATTACCTGATCCACCAATAGTTTCCCATTATGACATGGTGTGCTTTATATCTACAATATAAGTTACTTCTGGTTATTAATAACTGCAATGACTCTTTTTTCTTCAACCTTTTTTTTTTTATCTCTCTGCCATGAAGTTGATTAGAAATAATATGTGTTTGTCATGTTAATATGGAGTAATGGAGTATGGAGGCATACGCTAATTCTTACATGATGTACTTCATTAAATAGGTATTTCTTAATTTCATATATGCATATTAGGACTGTCAAAGTTAACGTGTTAGCGCAAATTCACTTTAACAGCTCTAATTGTATTAACGTGCGATTAGCGCGGTGTGTATTACTATGTGAGTATTCTGCTCCTTCACACTGCATCGTGTTGACGAATGAACAAAACGCAGACAACAGAGAACAAATAAATAAAGAAACTTCAGTGAGTCCCCGAATTGCACCTACTAGCTGCGCATTCACAACAGGTATGAGCTCCTCAATATATATGCGTATATTACCTTACGCAAGCGCATCGCATTCCCAAATCCGTATTATGGAATAAAGCACATTTTTCTTTTTTGTGAATGCAATGCGCTTCTGTATAGCCTAAACGTATCACCAGTTTATATGGAAAGCAACCGGAACAGAATTCTTAAAGGAGCCACGTCACATATTTTACAATTAAAACAACCACTAAACAAAGTAGCATTGTAATTAACAAGAAATTAATTTATTAACATGAAATTAACATTACAAGGATAATTTCCAGAGTAAAATAAATATAAAATAATCAATAATTTTATTAAAAGGAGAGATTTTGAGAGACATTTATATATGTTATGTATTATATGTTACAGTTAGAGTTTTAGAAACATTTACGGTAGAGGGAAAATGCGTGATTAATGTGCGATTAATCACGAGTTAACTTGTGGCAATTGTAAGATTAATCACTATTAAATATTTGATTCGATTGGCAGCCCTAATACATATCTGAATATTCCTTTATAATTCTCAAGTACAGAATGTTCAAAATAGTAACTGAAATGGATCCACAGCTGTGTATTTACTATAATTTTGCGATGACAATATAAAATATATCCTATAATTTGCAGTTTATATAAAAAGTGGTGAATTCTCTGCTTTTATCATGACTTTATAAGAATATAAAAATACATACCCCCCCCCCCTTCTTTCCACACTTGTTAGAGATTGATTAATTATCTGAACAATTCAAATTTGGCGTCTAATCTGTGCGGAACCAATTCGTTATCAGTGCGCCGGACCGACTCTGTGACTAAAAGAGGTAGTAATTTGAGATATGGTGATTCGGTGGTGCATAATGCCACATAGTTGGGGAGGAGGAGGAGGATGATGAGGAAGTGATGAATCTTTGACACTGCTATAATTATCATTTGATAAAGCAAGGGAATGCGGCGGAAGGCATCGGCAAACACGGCTTGAGTAATGATTCAGTCTATTCCAATATGCCACCCCGTCTTTCACACATCACTCAAGCTGCCTATTGATGGAGCAGGCCATTATAATATTTTCATAGCAGATTGCATGTGTGTCTGTGTGTGTGGCATCTGAACGTGTGTGTGTAACATCAGTGTATCTTTGAGCAGTGCGGAAAGACTACTGTTTGACTTGGAAAAATATTAATCGGCTTGCGACTTCCTTGATGGCCATGAATGTGTTTCAGTTTGGAGTGATTGTCCTTTTCCTTTCAGTCTTTCCCGCAGATCTATAAAGATGCTGCTGTAATCATAAAGAAAGCTCATCCCGGGGCTTTTATTCACAATATATACATTCATGCATGCTTTCTCTTTGACGGATGTTTTATTGTAATCATTCCGAATCCTTGCTGTCACATTTAAAAGGATGAGATATAAGCGGGATGCGAGTATTCTGGTTCAGGATATACCCATTTCAGTTTGACATCCATTTAAAGGAAAAAAAAAAACAAGCTTTTTATCCTGTGGTCTCGGGGAGTTTTTCTTCCCCACTGTTGCCTCTGGTTTGTTAAACGAAACTAGACCTGTGGCGCAACATTGTATTGACTTTTACTTATTGAAGAACTGACATTAAATATGAAACAGAAGCACGATGTATACTCTATTTTACTACTTCCATCCGTTTCCCCCTCCCCTGCCTTTAAAAGCTTCTACCATGCCGTTCCTTTCAAGTGGAATCGATAGCGAACACGTTTACCAAAAAAAGTCCTCCTGCACTGCAGAAACCAACATCGCTGCCTTCCTTCGATCCCTGTACTGTCTGCACTCTCTTCTTAGAAAAACATTAGGCGGCACGTCCTTCGGGGTGGAAGAACACGGCAGTAAGTCAGCCGCAGCGCAGGGGCGGGAGGTTTCACAAAAAACATTAGGAAAAAGGCATTCCGGTCTCCGATCAACGGCAGGGCTAATTTCTGCATGCTAATTATAGCCTCACATATTTGGCTATGGCTAGTCAGCGGTCCCCCTGGGGCGAGAGTGACCTGGACTCTCATATCGCTGATGCTACACAAGGGCCGTTCAGAAACACGGCTCATTATCAGTCCTCGTGGGAGCTGCGATATCTCGGGGACAGAGAAAGAGGTAACATAATGAGCAATTCGCAGAACTGCCTGCTAGCTTAGCTTAATCTACATTAGCGAGCCGTTTTCACTGGATTATAGCTGTAAAGGTCTTCAATCCTATTATTTCTGCAATGTTTCAACTGTAAAACTCAATTTTGATGGCCAAAATGATTTTTGGCAGACATATATATATATATATATATATATATATATATATATATATATATATATATATATATATATATATATATATAGTAGAGAGCAAGGGTCTTTTTTTAGGCCAAGAAACCCCTGGGCGATAGAGGCATGATACAAAATGTGTCAAACATTGCCCCTGATATTAAAGTAGCCGATCATATTACATGACTTTAAGAACATTTGAGCTATTTTGCTGTTGTACATGCATCATTGTCTGTATATTTCCATACAGTGTCAATTCATTCAATCCATATCAACATATTTTGCCATTCAAATCCCGATTTATTACAGTGTTCACAGTTAATAGATTTGTAGTTTTGGACAATTATATATTGACAGGCTTTAGGTTTGATCGAAATTTTATGTCAAAAATGTACATTCTTTTAATATTTAATATTTAATATTTTTATTTTGTTCAACATTAATTAGCAGACCCCTGGAAGCACCACAGACCCTGGTTATTAAAGACCCATGCTCGTACCATTAGAATCGAATTTATATTATATAATATAATGGGATTCAATGTTTGATGTTATTCATTCATTCATTCATTCATTCATCTTCTATCGCTTTATCAGACTCTCTCTGGGTGTGGGGAACCTGGGTCCATCTCAGTCATCTTCGGGGTATAAAGGCAGGACACACCAACCCATCACTGGGTGCACACACACACACACACACACACACACAAACACACACACACAAACATTCACACTCACACACTAGGGACAATTTTCCAAGGTGCGAATCAACCTACCATGAATATTTTTGGACTGTGGTGGAAACTAAAGAACCTGGAGAGAAACCCCAAGAGCCACGGGGAGAACATGCAAACTCCACACACACACACACACATGGCGGAGGCGGGAATTGAACCCCCAACCCTGGAGGTGTGAGGCGAATGTGCTAACCACTGCCCCATGACTTAATGTAATATTAATAAGAAATCCAACTTAAAAGTATCAGTCCAGTGGCAAATATTTATACAGTGTTGTGAATAACAATTGCACCTATCCAAGTTGATCTGTTCGATACAAATCGGACAGGAAGTGAAAGAGACGCAAGGATTAGATGAGTGAAACGCTGCTTCGTCACTCTCTCGCTCCATCTGTATCAATCTTGAGCACGACTGTTAATTATGAACACTACACAAGCCACTCATGGTTGATTTATTTCTTTTTTTTCCCCTTTATGATGTATAACCACCTGAACAGCCCTCGAGGAATCTTAGTCATTACAAAGGTTTTTCATTAAATAACATTAAACAGGCATTTATTTGCAAGGTGCAATATGTATTAGTCGTTTTAAAACAGCGACGGATATCTGCACTGAAAGATGCAATCGAAAGAGTGCAGTACAAACATGCGAATAAAATAAACAAATGCAAGAACAAGCCAATGATTTGAGGGTGAATACAAGGAATACTGCTTAGTAAAAAAAGAGAGAGAGACACAGATGGAGAGGTTGCTGCAGAAGACTAAAGAGGACAGGAGTCATATGGAAAGACCTGCAGAGGCACGGCTTTGATGGTGGGTTCAGGTAACATCATGGCCCTGAATCAAGGAGCATGCTCGGTTCCGAGACTCTGCACCACACAAGGACACCTGAAGGATGGTTGCCACGGGCAACCAAGGTAGAGGTATATATGTGTGTGTGTGTGTGTGTGTGTGTGTGTGTGTGTGTGTTTGTGTGTGTGGGTGGATACGTACAGTTTGGACTCATGAGAGAGGTGAAGGAATTTGTGTGTGTGTGTGTGTGTGTGTGTGCTGCAGCCAACAGAACATGTGCACTCCACACTCAGCATAGCAATGAATCTCGACTACATGAATAATCTGTGATACTGCTCTGCCTAACACACACACACACACACACACACACACACACACACACACACACACACACACACACACACACACACACACACACACACACACACACATTTACATGTCTATCATCTATTCAAGGACACGAGGCATCTTAGAGATGTAATTACTGGAGCTGTCTCAATAATTAATATAGTCTAATGCATGAAGTGAAACAAGCCACCTCCTGTTCCATTCATGATGTTTGGACACAGAGCGTCGACAAACACAAGAGACCTTAACAATATCTAGTGAAAACACAGCCTGTTCCATTTGTTTGGACTGGGATAATGGAAAAGAAGTGGATATTTAAATTGTCTATGGCATCTCAAACACATTATTTTTTCACCTTTAGGATTTCTTTGAATATCTTGACAGGGACATTAAATTCTGTCGGCCAGTTAATAAAAATCCTACTAATATAATGCTGTTATGCAATACTAGTATCATATACTAACAGGTCACATGTCATACAATTATAGTCAATTGGTTACATGCATAAAACTAATTAAAGATGTAATGTAGAGTGCATGTAGAGACGCTCCCACCCTACGAACATTCCAAGAGACTACTATTAATACTTACAAATAGATTCATGACATACAGTATCAAGAGTGCATTGTATGAATTCATGAAAAGACATTACAGACTGCAATACTGTTTTTACGTAGTGCTTATTGCATATTATATCTGCTCATGAGACGTTCATATTGAGGCTTGAGGAACTTTTAGACATGATAGAATTAAATTTTCACCCAGACAATGCAGATATGAAGATATCTTCCATGAAGATATGGTTTGCACTGGTTGGAGTGGAAGATCTTATTGAACACATGCGGTATGAATGTGAAAACTGACCTCCATCATCTCTATCAGTGGATAGAATTACTATAGCAAATAGGGACTAGATGTAGAATGTTCTTTCAGACATGCCTGCCATCCTGTTATTAACAATTCATAATGCATAATTAAGAGAGCTTTGATATGTGAGACATTTAAATAAATAATACAAAAAGGTTAATATAATTGCCCTATTAGTGCATTATATCGTGATACGTGTCTGTTCTTCATTATAACTATGACCTTCAAGGAATATACCACACATAATAGAGCTGGTACTATAATGCATTATAGCATTTAGATGTACAATGACTGACTTCCTTATGAATTGCTAAGGTAGGTATTATTAATGTGCTATTCAGTGCGACTGTCCAGAGTGAGTATACACGGTAAGGCTTTTGTTTAGACATGTGCTTCTATATGTATAATAAGTAGAGATTCATTTAGTAAGCATTGCAATTATTAGATTCCTAGGAAAACACATCATATTAATAGTTTGTTAAACGTTGGAATACAAATGTAAACCTAAAATAACATCCTAGTGAAGACGAAATGTTCTTTCAGCGTGTCTCTCAGCAATTATTTACCCATGAGCTTTTTTTTTTTTTTTTTTTATTAATTCAACAGACAAATTTATGCTCCAGCCGAGAATTGATAAACACTGGGTTTTGTTTGTTCCTGGGGCACACGACATTTTCCAAAAGTTAACCTACCAGCTTTTGACTTTCAAAAGTAATCCTGGCACATAGTCAAATGCGATCCCAACAGATTTTCACATCATCGACTTTGACCCTCTATCAATATTGGTTTCGATCCAGCAGTCTGGCTATTTACTCAGGCATTTCAGAGATTTCATACAAGCCGCTATCCGTAAGCTGAAAAAAAAAAAGAAGGTCTCTGGCACTCTCATGTGAGGGAACGATTCAGATCAGTAGTTCATGACCCAATGTTTCTGATCTATCATGCATTCTGGGAGATAAATGGTAAGGAAGAACAACAGATTGCAAAAATCATGCATATATACATACATATATGAGTGTGTATATATATGTGTGTGTGTGTATTGTGTAAATACACAAGATAAGGAGGTGATTTAAAAATAAGCCAAATAAAGCGACAAATGTATACTATTCGGAATTGGAAGGTGCACATGGAAAGTCATTACCACAATAATATATATAGCTGATATTTCCCCTATTGAGTTGTCTCTATTTCGATATTTAGACACAAATGATGCCTGTGCTGGAGTGAAAAAAAAAGAAAGTCTAAGAATGATGCAGAATAGGAACATGGTGATTAGTTTATTCACCGTCTCTGGACTAACAAGGATTCTACAGGACACCAAGACTAATTTGGCGCTGCCAATCAAAATGCGCTGGCTGCGGATGCGACAAGCAGCCTGTTCAATGGGGGATAATGAATTGTAGTACACACATCTGCAGAGAGTGAGCAGGATTGCGGCTCAGGGACTCGTGACCGCGCACGCACCCCGCATCCATCAACTAGAGAGCTGTCTATTAATCACAAGCAATAACTAGACGCTCGTCTCACACAGGATTTGGAGAGGGTCATATGCATCTCTTGTCCGTACTCGTATCCCTCTTACACATGCGTTTAGAACAGTCGCAATATGCTAATTAGAGCGGGAGCCAATCATTAGATCTACCTGAGCACGGAATGGAGAGGGTGTTATTCACTGAATCCTATTCTGTTTTACTATACTATACTATTCTGGGAGTATTCAAAACCCCTTTTCACTTGTCCTCCGTATAGAAGAGAGGACTGAATCAGAGACGCTGTTTGAAAGAGAGATAAATGTTTGCGCCAGGAGTCAAAGCCTACAAGCTCTAGCTATGCAAATATGTGAGATTAAAGCAATTTCATATTGAAAGTCTCAAATCCATTCCCTCGCTTTTTTTTTTTTTTTTTTTTTGGTTTGTTGCCACTATTGAAGCCGAATCAATTTAGATGCCATCCAACTGACTTTGTGGCATTAATATCAGAGGCAGGATTAAATATTTACCACGTTACTGACCACGAGGGCATCAAGAAAGCAGCCTATTTATTTGGAGAGTTCGGAATAAGGCTTCTCGAAACAGTGTGAAGTCGGGCAAACTTTCAGCTGTTGACACAGTCGAAGGGGATGATGAAATAGTGGCCTGGACTGGATGTGGCACAGAAATGATATGGGATTGTCTAGGCAGAAATAAATCCTTAAAAACGCAACGAAACACGCACAAATAAACAAACAAACAAACAAAATGAATAAAACTTTAGAACCAAATTGGTAGAAAGGCATAAAGAGACTTTTTTATTGTATTTTATTTTATCACTTTGTCACTTACCTCCAGGCTCAAAATGACACTTTTTCCACTGCTACTTTTTCATCTGTATCGGCTGACAGTCTCGAATCCGCGCAGGGATATGCCAAACATTTCCATGTTAATTATGTAAATTTAAACAGCTTAGCAACTTGAGATGCAAGGGAGCTGCAATCCAATTATATGAACCAGCAGAGGAAGAAAGAGAAACGAAGGAAGAAAGCAGAGACGGTAAAAGGGACATTGCTATTTAAAGGGAGAAAGAGGACCGTCTATTGGATTTAAGCTGCCACTTCAGTACATCAAGAACGTCAGCTGACTGCTCAGTGCTTAAACTCGAACCCCCTTAGGATCAGTTCCTCTAGGTCACAATATGAGTGTCTATTTACCGGAGGGGGTGTTGGGGGAATTGGGGTGGGGCAAGAAACCAGATATTCTTCCCCTTTGGAGAAATAATGCTAGGTATATAAATTGCGACTAAGTTTCCTGGCGAATGGTAGGCTTTATAAATTTAATTCATAGATGAGCACTAAGGGATGCCAAGAGCCAATAACGTCAATACAGACTGAGCTGAAGGCAATTGACTGCAATGTGTGCGCCTGTTTGGCAGACACAGATGCTTGATTGATACTGATTATGGCTAAAAGCCTTGCTGAGCGAGGGGATGAAATGAACGGGCGATAAATGGCGATATGGATGAGAACAGCATCAGAAGGTAGAGAATGGAGAGAGGAGAAAAAAATTATATATATATATATATATATATATATATATATATATATAATATATAAAACAAAATAATATATATATATATATATATATATATATATAATAATAAAAAACATTAAAGCATATGGTGAGAACTGCATCATACATATGAAAAGCAGCAGAGGAAATTAGCAGGGAGATCTCATTGCCAGCATAATATCTTCTAGGCTTGATTTAAATGCTAAGCCAAAGAAGAAAAGAAGAAGATTCCAAACACAACTGGGCATGAAGCCTGTAAAACATCTCTGGAACTATTCAATACTGAGGGGAGCGATCCCTTATCAGGTCGCTGGTCATGTACTTAGGGAAAATGTCGGAGGACTGGCCAACTCAGCATTTAATTAGCTATAATCCAGGTGTACAATTAAATCCATAATGAGCAAGCTAAAGGTAAGAAAAAACCTTCCTAGGACATGTATCATTTAGGACCTAGACTTCAAATAGACGCATCCTTTTTCCTGTGGTATATATTTACTATTCTATATAGTAGAAATGGTCAACTATTCGTTATTATTGATTCATTCGAGTTTCATGTCAATGTTGTCAAAGTGAAAATCAATTTTACAATTTCACTTCGGTTTGGCAGTGAGCTTCCGTAAATCCGCTACATGGGAGACGCAGGTTCAAATCCCACCAAGCTGCTACTAAGGGTCCTTAACCCTCAATTGCTCAATTGTAAATAGCTCTGGATAATGTCGTAAATGTTTCATCGGTCGTATGGAAATGCTTTGGGTTTGTAAATTCAGACGTTGAACAAGCCAAACTAAACCAATCAGCACAGCAAATTTATTACCTGAAACAGAACCACATTGTTGAATAGGGAGGCGTGTGTCGCGCTGTGGGATACACATGACAACGGCACCCGAAAAAAAAAAAAGACTAAAAACAGGTAGGAAACAAAATAGCGGACACATTTTTCCCCTACATCAGATAAAAAAATTCAATTTATAGGACATATCAGCCAGCTTTATAATATAATATATTAAACATGTAGCTGGCCAAATGTTCACTAGGAGCATATTGTGATTAGGAGGCACGGGATAAGCATAGGATAGACTTCATTATTTTAGTCGCAGTACAAGTACAAGTCCACACTACCCATCTTGGATTCTTAACCCATGCAAAGGTGAGATTTGGGCAATTGCTTTTTGTTATCAAAAGTGACTTACAATTATGCCATGTAGGGTCTTCTCAATGGCCTTAACAATAAATGCTTGACAGTTCCAGGATTCCAATTAGAACTGTATCGCTCTCACCAATGAGGCAGCAATTCCCAGTACTTCAAAATAACTACTATAACCTCAGTCACTTAAAATAAAAAAAAAAAATCTCTGTGCACCTCAAAGACTATCCGACAGTGATTCACACTCTCTTACTCACTTGATGTTGTGGGATAAAAGTTATGGCTACCATCCAACACTTCTGTACTGTACATGCCCAACAGATTAGACCTGCAGGAGTTTGCCTATATCTTTAATAGTTCCATAGAGAAGATCCTGGCTGCCATACAAACCCCCCCCCTAACCATGATGAATAAAGATTGTTTTGCCGTATTTATTACAATCCTTTTCTCCAAAATAACACAGCAACAATACAGCGTTTCCGGCACTCGACTGCAAATAGATACTGCGCATTCTTAAAGTTGATACATCGACTGATTAATGAATAAACTGTCCAGGAAAAGAGAAAACATATATTGAGTCACAACAATTACAATATCTTGTACCACTATACATGACTCGCAGTAGGGATGCCTGGTTGATGACGAAAGACGACGCAAGGCGAAGGTGAGATGCCCCTAAGTTGACCAAAGAGCAGCTCCACAAAAGGCTTTGGAAATGTCCACAGCATCCACATTTCTAGCCAGACCACTTGTGTTAGACCCAAACCCACCTATACAATAGCCTCTACACAATATTGGTGTTCTAGTAAACAATAAAGGTCATTTTTTATGTTTAGGGAACACTCAACCCTTACAAATCGCAGCATAATGAACTCTACTTGAAGTCTTTAATAAGCTGCTCAGCGGTGTCCTAGAGTATATCTAACAAGCTTCCCTTCTAGTTTCTAATGTAGATTGCACAGTAATAACAGCTTACAGTATAATAGCTGCTTCCACCACAAACTGCACTTTGTAAGATCATAATGTCTATTTTTCTTTACATGCCAAGTCAAAAGGGGGGTATTCTTTTAACAACTAACGATCTTCAGGTATACAGAGAGACGGCCTTCATTGTTGAACACAAAATGTTACTCAAGATTCTTAGAGATTCCGGATTTCTAAAGAAAAGATAATTGAACTTGACCTAATAGACTGCTTGAATGGGCTTCCAAATGAGCTTTATAATACCATAATTACAGACAGCAGCAGTGAGTGATTCTACTTTAAAAAAAAATTAAAAAAATAAAAGCTACAATTGCATTAAAATGACATTTAATGACAAAAAAGACTTGGGTGAGATCATTACACCAGATCTGGAATCTTCCTTCATCCATCTTTCCCTCAAGGCTTAATGTTAGGTCCATTTTAGTTGCGTCAATCATGTCATATCCGTGGAAAATGCTGCCGCATAAATTGAGCTACCGGGTGCCACTTCCTTGACCATTATTTGCTGCTAATAATGCACACGGAAATACTGAAAATTATTGAAGTCTGTAGCTTTTCAACTGCATTCTATAGACTTTCTGCAATAATTATAACACAACAATAGAGGTCATGGCCTTCAGACCTCGGGGTTTAGAGGACAAAAAGCAAGGACCTATTTAAATTGGATTGCATTGGGGTTTTTTTTTGCTCAAGCATCCTGGAAAGCAAGCATACCCATTATCTTTAGATGACACTCCAAATGTGTGCACACGTACGTCGATATTTGGAATAAAGGCGCTAATCGATAGTTAATCAAAAGCTATATAATATAGGGAAAACGTGACCTACCATGGCCGCCACGTGTAAGGAAAGGCATCCTGTTGATGGCAATAGGCACAGTGCCATGTTTGTTGTGGAAATGGTGGACATGGTGAGTTGTGCTAAGACTGGAGGAGACCCTAGCTGAAACAGCAGGACCAGGGAAAGCTAGTAATGACAACGACAGGACTAGCCTCCATAAACTGGCCCAAAACAATCTGGGTGGGGCCGAGGGCGGGGCGTGCGGGGTGAGTACTATTCCGCTAAGCAAAACAAGTGCCCCAAGAGGGAACGGAGAGGGGAGAGGGACTTCCATGCCCTGCCTCCTCATATAATAGAAAGGAAAAGACATCAAGCCAATGCAGGATCCATAATTCCTAGATTCCCTTTGAGGGGGATACTTAAGAAGGGAAAATCAATTCCTCAAAAAAAAAAAAAAAAAAAAAAAAAAAAAAAAAAAAAAAAAAAAAAAAAAAAAAGTTGCACGTTTCGAACAAAATATCCGATTAAAAACACAAGACGAATCCTGCTCCGGGGGTTGCAGCTGTGTATTCCGATGACGACACGATTCCTTATTCCTCCGAAATGTCCTGAAGCTCGACAGAAAAAACAACTTGGAAAAACAGGAGGCTTTCCAAAAAAGTCCCAAAAAACAGGTAACAAGATAAAAGGCAAAAATGACAGTCGACTGTGAGAGGGGACCGACGATCGGGTGTTGGGTCATCCAAAACTGACAGCCGTGAAAAAATATCGATTAAACTCGTAAATATCGTTCAAACATCAAGCATCTGTCTTTAAAGGCGATATATGCAAGCTCTCGGTGTGGCTGTAACAGTTGCCTCACTGACCCTCGCGCATGATAGCATGATAAAGAGACTTCCGATCAAAACGCTCATCCATTATTAGCGAGCCATCACGTATACGCCATCATTCGGGGAAAGACACATGGCATCAGAAACAAATATAAACAAAAAACAATCAATCCAAAAATAAATAAATACAAAAATCAAATCTCAGATGCCTGACGGTGAGCAGCCGAATACAGATTCCGATCCTCGGAGGAACGTAGAGCACAGCAAAGTCTGCAGGATGCGGACGGAGCGGTAGTAAAAGAGAGAGGGAGAGAAAAAAGGAAGAAAATAAAAAAAGGAGAAAGGACCAACTCTAAAACCGACCCTGTATACTTTTCCTGAGGGATGCGCACCTGGACGACTGCCATCAAAGATCAAACGCTGAAGACGACCGGGTGGCTCCTCTCCGGTCCGCTTTGCATCACGAGAAAAAAAAAAAAAAAGAAGAAAAAAAGAAAAAACAGCCTCGCTCTTTTCCCACAAGCCCTTCTCCCTCCTGGTCTACGAGCTTTGTTTTTCCACACCTCCGATGTTGATGTTGCTCAGCAAAAGCTGCGTATTGGGGCTGCGTGTGTGCGATGCTGCTGTTGCGCGTGCGGCTCCGAGGCGCTCCGAGAGTCAGGAGAGAGGATAGGAATATCCGTCCTGGGATGCCGGTACAAAAACATCTGCGCGCGACAAGAGAAAGGCAACGGCGGCGATCTGATGCGAATGAGGAAAAGAGGACGAGGATGGCAGTGCTACGGACGTGCTACGGACGTGTGACCAGTGTGTGTGTGTGTGTGTGTGTGTGTGTGTGTGTGTGTGTGTGTGTGTGTGTGTGTGTGTGATACACCGTGCTCTGAAGCCTCAATCTCAGACTGAAAGATAGAGCAATGCAGACAGAGAGAGAGAGAGAGAGAGGAGAGAGATAGAGAGAGAGAGAGAGAGAGAGAGAGAGGGGGGGGGGTGGGTGGGAGGGAGGTAGTGAGAGAAACTGAGAAGGAGGCAGAGAGGAGGGGGTGACTGGCAGACTTGCTTACACACACACATATATACATATTATATACATATATATATATATATTATATATATATATATATATATATATATATATATATATATATATATAATCTATCCATTCCCAGATCAACACACAAAGTCGCACAAAACACACAGACTTGTACTTCTTTTCCTGTCGAACACACTCACATCACTAATTTTCACTCGTGATTCTTTGACAAAATAAATTATTTGACAAAATTAACGATCATCAGTACAACTGCCTGATCCTTCTTCCTTTATTTCTTTTTCTCGTTCATCTCTGTCGGTGTATTAAGATTTTTTTTTGTCTTCAGCCCAGATCTTTCATCCATTATATTCCCATTCATTTTTTGATCTCACGCCTTTTCTTTGTGGAAAAATGAAGTCATTGTGAAAGGATTTGGAGGGGGGTTAATGTAAGGCAAATCTGATAGACTTCTTCTAAAAGGTCTATGTAAATGTAACTGTGTGCTTCGTAAGGAACATGTAGCATTAAATCATGCATATACACCTCCTAATGTTCTCCTCAAAATATGGAAGAAACTCATCCGTGCCGTTATGAGGACTCCAGAAATTCATTCATTCATTCATTCATTCATTCATCTTTCTTCTACCGCTTTATCCGATCTTCCCTCGGGTCACGGTGAGTCTGTGCCTATCTCAGGCATCTATGGGCATTAAGGCAGGATGGCAGGAGGATACACCCTGGATGGAATGCCAACCCATCGGCCATCGCAGCACACGAGCACACACACGCACACACATACACACACACACACACACACACACACACACACACACACACACACACACACACACACATATATATATTCATACACACATATTCATACACTAGGGACAATTTTCCAAGGTGCCAATCAACCTACCTTGCATGTTTTTGGACCGGGGAGGAAACCAGAGAACCCGGAGAAAAACCCCCTGAGGCACGGGGAGAACATGTAAACTCCACACACACACGGCCGAGACGGGAATCAAACCCGGACCCTGGCGGTGTGAGTCGAATGTGCTAACCATTAAGCTACCGTGCCCCTTACTCCAGAAATGATGTCCGGGAATTTTCACTGTCAACAAAAACATCCACTGAGTGGAAAAATTGTGAAATGCATTGTTGTTGTTAGGCCACACTGATGCATTGTGTTTTTTTTTTTTCCCTTCTCGAGTTTGGCCTTCTGTTCGCACTGAGACAATGAAAACGCAGCTTTTTCTGATACATTTTACAATGCATTTTTCGCGACGCAATAAAAAAATAAAATAGTAGGTAATAGTAATATAGATAATAGTATATACACTACTCACACGAATTTTGTCCAGCAAAATGCAAAGAAATCTGATTCACACACACACACTGAGGAAAGTATGGCTAGCTAATCGCTAAGAGAATTGCAAGGTACAGAGACAAATGAAAGGGGCGAAGGCAATGCAGCAACAGCTGCGACGAAGCATCAGGTATGAAACTTGCCAAAGGGAGCCAGACAGTACTTGGCCTGCCAAGGGGACAGTTTGTGTCTTCTCTCTTTCTCTCGCTCTGATGTCTTAACCGAGAGTGGTGATAATACCGTGCCCAACAGAAGAGCCAGTGGTGGCGATTCGAGGAAGGGACATAATAAAACAATAGATATTCATTTTCAACCATAAATAACCCATCCTCATTTGCAATTCCTGCAATGTGATAGGTCATCTTAATGGGGGGAGGGGTATAACACAGTGGTTAAGTCTTTGGCCAACTGATCCAAAGGTCTGGGGTTCGAGCCCCGGTATTGCCAAGCTGCTGCCACTGGGTCCTTGAGCAAGGCCATCAACCTTCTGTGCTCCAGGGGGTGCTGCATCATGGCTCTGACCCTGCGCTCTGACCCCAACAAGCTGGGATATGTGAAGAAACAATTTCATTGTGCTGTAATGTATAAGTGACAAATAAAGGCTATTCTATTCTCATGAGTGACATTCTAGGCCCCCTTTCAGCTGTTTTTCCACAGGGAGAATATTATCCATGTTGGGTCTGACCACGGCTATCGGGTTTGCAGGTGTTTCTCATATTGCAGCAGCACCGAGTCAATCGCTACGGCTAAACTGTAAAGGTTGGCACCTCGTATTACACCAATGTATCTCTTCATCCATCACCCATCAACGCGCCTGCTAGACTACTCCTCCCAACGGCCTGCAACAGATGTGCTCCAATTCAAACACAAGCCGAGGAGAGAGAGAGAGAGAGAGAGATGAGTCTCCTTCCCTTCCCATGAAATTCTGATAAATAGGTCACTGATTTATACTGCGCTACAAGAGACGATTGACTGCTGTCAGTTTAAACCGCGATACAAACAGTACAAGTGGTCATTTTTACACCAATTTTGGTACAAGGAGGGACGCTCAGCTAGAACAACCTTGGGATGGTATTTAAACCCTTAGTCTGGACGGTTACTGGTATATATATATATATATATATATATATATATATATATATATATATATATATATATATATATAATCTATATATATATATATATATAATGGAGAGAGGTTTATTTAATGCCCCATACATTTATTTAATACCCCACTCTTCTGGGAAGATACTCCCACAGTTCTTGAAGAGTGTTTGTGGAGATTCAGGCAGTAAAAGTTATGTTTGTATGGAAAGTGAGGAAGGTGGAGTAGGTGAACAAAAAAATTCATTCTTCCATAGGGTTGCTTTTAGAGCTCTTTCGCACTCATGATTACACTCCAGTGGATGGAAACCATCTTCATGGACCTGGCTTTGTGTGTGTGGGTATTCAAGTTTGTAGTAGAAGTTTGGGAAAGAAACATATACGACCGGAAAAAGTCATGTGTCTGAACAGTTAATTTACTGTAGTCAATTTAGACATTATTATAGAGGAGTGTGCTGTAGTTGTAGACCACTGGACACATGTCGTAATGAGGAAAAAAAAAAAGGCTGCAGTTACTTAACATCAACAGCTTCATTATTAGACACGGCACAAAAAAAACCCTCTCTCTCTGACTTTCTCTCATTCACCTCCCTAAACCTCTCTTCTAATAACCGTATATTAAAAGTCACTTAAATAAATGGCCTTTTATTACATGACATTACATTTAGCTCTGGGTAGGATTTCGAGGGTGCAGAATTCTAGATCTGTGTATAAAATTGTCACGTCTCTGCCATGCTCCTCTTCCACAAGTCTTCCTCTTCTCACTCCCTAATCCGGGTTTCCGTCGCCCGCTCTCAATTACACCTCCACTCAGGCTCCCTATATAAGCTCTCTCCTCACAACTCTCCTGGTCTGATCTAGTACCACTATATGGACTAAACCTTAGCCTATTTATGATTCGCTGTGTTATATGTGTGCACTAAACCTCTGTTCTGTTTCCTAGTCTCCAGTCCATTTATCCTGCTCCCAACATCACTTCAAGTTTTTCCCAAGTTCCTGCTCCCACTGTCCCTTCCAGGGTTTTTCCCCAAGATCCTGTTCCTACTGTCCCTCCAGGTTTTTCCCCAAGATCCTGTTCCTACTGTCCCTCCAGGTTTTTCCCCAAGATCCTGTTCCTACTGTCTCTCCAGGTTTTTCCCCAAGATCCTGTTCCTACTGTCCCTCCAGGTTTGTCCCAAGGTCCTGTTCCTACCGCCGCTCCAGGTTTGTCCCAAGATCCTGTTCCTACTGTGCCTCCAGGTTTTTCTCCCCAAGATCATGTTCCTGCTGCCCATCCAGATTTTTCTTCCCAAGATCATGTTCCTACTGCCCCTCCAGGTTTTTCTCAAGATCTTTAGACCCACCGTCACTCCAGGTTTTTCCCCAAGATCCTCCTCCCACCATTCCTCAGGGTTTCTCCCAAGATCCTGCTCCCACCGTTTCTCCCAAGATCCTGTCAGTCCAGTTTCCACTCATTCACTCCTTCAATCCCTCTCCAAAACCCCATTCTCTCCGAGCGCATTTCCGTGCTCTCCAGCGCACTATCAAATAAACTCTTTGAACTGTATCTCCTGTCTGGAGAATCTGTTCTGTTACAAAAACAACTAACAAAGATGAACGATTTTATCTAGTCACAGGCGTTTACACAATGTTAACTGACATCATAAAGGCTACCACCTTTCCTTTTGTGTGTCTGTGGGTTATGCGTTGCTAGCAAATCGGGTAACTCACAACAAGGATTTTACCCTTATTTCATTACCCATATTTCAGTGACGCATCATGCTAATACCTGCCTGAAAGGTATACTGAAAGGAATTTGAATTTCATACTTATTCCGATTATCTTTTTAATCCAGCCAAGTGCTTTAATGAATGCGGAGAAGCGTTTAGAATAAAGTATAGTACAGAGGGAACCAGCAGTTTTCAGCAGTTATATATGAGGATAATATAAAGCAGTGAGGAAGCACAAATATGTAGCAGAGACACAGTAGACAGATTTAAATTATAGTATATAAATACAAAAAACGGCAATTATAGTAATTACTGATTAAGTGGAATTATATGATACTGATGAATGTGTATTTGAAAATAACAAATTTGATTTAAAACATGGTTCCGGTTCAGCAGTAGATTAAATTCTGCAGTCGGGCATTAATCTTTTTTTTTTCTTGCATATCTTTCAGAGAATTAAATATATACATACAGAGTTAAATTACATGGCTTACACGGCTATATTACCTTATCTGAGATAATCTCTCTCGTAAAAATTGTACTCTGTGGACTGAGTAATTGCTAGCTAATTTGAGGCACATTTCTGATAAGATGATTTCGTATTTTCTATAGGGGGCTCTAAGATAGACCAAAACATTACAAGATCAAATCCCAGGTATACCAAGGACCTTGCATCATGCCGCTGATTAAGACTAGAGGGTGTGATCGCATGCGATCCCGTCTGATTATTATAAGGATGTATATTTACGCCAAATAAATACTGAATAATACATTTCGTACGGCTTTATTTTTGATATTGCGGCAGATTGTGACGCCACAGTGGCTCAGACTAAGCGCGTTAGGTCTGTTGAACAGATGTGAACACAATGGTACGTGGAGAAAAATTAATACACAAATTAGTGGCACTAACTCCCCATGTAATTATCACGTCTTTGGGAATCTCTTGAAAATAGCCTCCTTGCTATGCTCAGAGGCTGCAGAGACAGCAGTATGTTTTACTGCTTCTTAAATAATGTCACCAACAGGGATTAACTGCACTTCTGAGGCTTGCTTTAGAAACACCCAGGCTGAATCTTATCTTTGGCCGTATACAAGGATGACAAACAGGGGACTATTTTTTGACATGCTGTCAACAAAGCCATCGGAAAAAAAGGGGGGGGGGGGGCTACCAGTATGTAAAATGTATTTTTAAATAGGCTCTAGATTAGATTTTAAATGATGTCTTGCCTTACACAAGGTCAGAAAAATATATTAAATGTTTAAAAAATATTAAAATATATTACATGTTCATTTTAGTATTCTCCTATCTTTCGAAAACTGAGATAAGAATCAGTCATTCTGAACCTCCCCGGAGTGTGAATGAACGTATGAACACGAGGCGGCACGACGCCCCGGTGTTCCCAGGGTACACTCAGCATTGACCACAATCCTGACCCCTAAAATGTTTACCGAACAGTAAAAGATGATAAGTCTAGCCAAGTCTAGCCAAGCCTGAAACACTGTGTTCTCCAGGTCCTACAGAATTGTCCTAGGGAATAATGAGCGGTCCTAGAGCAGGTCCTAGGGAATAATGAGCGGTCCTAGAGCAGGTCCTAGGGAATAATGGGCGGTCCTAGAGCATTGTTGAAGGGAATAATGAGCGGTCCTAGAGCATTGGTCCTAAGGGAATAATGAGCGGTCCTAGAGCAGGTCCTAGGGAATAATGAGGCGGTCCTAGAGCATTATCCTAAGGTAATGAGTGTTCCTAGGGAATAATGAGGCGGTCCTAGAGCATTGTCCTTAGGGAATAATGAGCGGTCCTAGAGCATTGTCTTAGGGAATAATGAGCGGTCCTAGAGCATTGTCTTAGGGAATAATGAGCGGTCCTAGAGCAGGTCCTAGGGAATAATGAGCGGTCCTAGAGCAGGTCCTAGGGAATAATGAGCGGTCCTAGAGCATTATCCTAAGGAATAATGAGTGTTCCTAGATCACTGTCCTAGGGAATAATGAGCGGTCCTAGAGCATTGTCCTAGGGAATAATGAGTGTTTCTAGAGCATTGTCCTAGGGAATAATGAGCGGTCCTAGAGCATTATCCTAGGGAATAATGAGTGTTCCTAGATCATTGTCCTAGGGAATAATGAGCGGTCCTAGAGCAGGTCCTAGGGAATAATGGGCGGTCCTAGAGCATTGTTGAAGGGAATAATGAGCGGTCCTAGAGCATTGTCGAAGGGAATAATGAGCGGTCCTAGAGCAGGTCCTAGGGAATAATGAGCGGTCCTAGAGCAGGTCCTAGGGAATAATGGGCGGTCCTAGAGCATTGTCATAGGGAATAATGAGCGGTCCTAGAGCAGGTTGTCCTAGGGAATAATGAGCCTAGAGCAGGTCCTAGGGAATAATGAGCGGTCCTAGAGCAGAGCAGGTTCCTAGGGAATAATGAGTGTTCAGTCTGTCCTAGGGAATAATGAGCGGTCCTAGAGCAGGTCCTAGGGAATAATGAGCGGTCCTAGAGCATTATCCTAAGGAATAATGAGTGTTCCTAGATCACTGTCCTAGGAAATAATGAGCGGTCCTAGAGCAGGTCCTAGGGAATAATGAGCGGTCCTAGAGCATTGGTCCTAGGGAATAATGAGCGGTCCTAGAGCATTATCCTAAGGAATAATGAGTGTTCCTAGATCATTGTCCTAGGAAATAATGAGCGGTCCTAGAGCAGGTCCTAGGGAATAATGAGTGGTCCTAGGGAATAGAGTGGTCCTAGAGCAGGTCCTACGTAATTCTGAAATTCAAAATTCCTAATGCAGCATTGCCCTCTGAATTGTATTGTTTATTCATTATCGCGACACTAGCCAAACGTTTGAATCTAGCTTGTGTATACAAAACAGAAAGCGTTTGTAAATCCCATCCACTTGCATTCATCTGCCCAGTGAGTAGCATTTTAACTAAGGAAGCAGTTAGTGTCCTGGATTAGTGCATGACCTCAGATAGAAATTGTTTGAAAGAAAAAAAAAGGATATATCTCTATAGAGTTTGCCGTTCTATAGTACATCTCCTTCTTGTACATATTTGTGCTATTGAAATTCAAGTCCCTGTTCGCTCGTCTGGCTTAGGAAGTACATTCTGTTTCTTTAAAAGCACATTCATACTCACCCAAGTATTTTACCCAAGGCTTTTACAGTTTTATTCTGAAACCGCTAAATTGTCCTTTAAGAGGATCCTGTTTATAACTTACCATTTTTCTTTTTTCTTTTAACTCTGTTCAGCCTTAATCTTGTTTTGCTCTCTAAATTTCCACAGAGACTTAAATAACACTTTACTGAGTAAGTGGACCTGTGGAAAATATGCAAGATCTCCTCTCTCCTTTTTCCCCTTGAGGCAAGAAAAAAAACACACTCTTGTTTCTCTGGCCTTTGAGGGGTATATATATATATATATATATATATATATATATATATATATATATATATATATATATATATATATATATATATATATATATATATATATCATATATATATATAATAATACAGCCAAACAACAGTCAGGAATGAAACAGCAAAACAAAACCGAGGTTGTAAACAACAACGTCAATCGAGGACTCTTGCGATAACAATTCGCAGTTCCAGATGAGTGTAAATTGGCTGGAGAACATTTAAATGATTATTAACAGAAAAAAAACCTCTTGCAAGGAAAAAAAACACATTTCAGTGGAATTTGTCTTTCATATTATAGCACTGATGATCGAAAATGCAGCTATGGAATATTTTCTGCCAGCTGCTGAAATAAACATTTAAATGGCCATTTACAATATAATAAAAGTGTTTTCTGTAAAAAGAGAGCCTTTAATAGTCAATAGAGTTCTAGAACAATGTTTTGGTTTTGGGGTCTTCACTGATGATTTGTGCTCATGCTCCTGAGTGGCTATGACTAGACTTTAAATGATATAACGTGTGTGGCTTTTCGAATCGTTGTAAATTATCCAGCGTGGCTTTTAGAGGAGCTCTATTTAAAAATTGATCTAACAATTGCCAATGCCTTTTAAACTCTGTGTATATAAAAACAGCGGCTAGAGCACACATTCTGCTTTTTGTTTGGCGCATGGTCGTATCCGAACGTACAGTTCAGCATCAGTAATAACCAGCAATAAATGGTGGCAATCTTAATATCTAGTATCATCAAGGGCTGAGTGGAAAATTCCAAACACTCCAATGCTCGTCTCGCTCAGGCTTTTATTTCAACTAAATTACCGTGTTGAAACGCGCCTAGGCTGCAGTACAGAGTGCTGTGAAAGTTCCACGCTGATCTCCGAATGAATCAATTTGTCTGAAGCCATCGGCAGGTCTCGCGGTCGCCGACTCTTGGACACCCACACATACTGTATAGCTCCAAAGCTCCCTAGATAGTTTTCTGTTTGGCATTTTTTTTTTGCGAATTTGACGCCTTCCATGTTCCCATTTCACAGCTTTATATTCATCACATGTGCTGAACTAATCACTTTAAAGGCTTCTTAGTACACCTGCACCAATGTTAATTTCAATTGAATGCAGAATTTCACGAGTTAGATCGAAAACATTATTTACTCGTTCACTATCATTGGTACATCGGATTTATCACTGCATGACTACAGATACACTGGTGACCACATTTGGAAATATGAATCTGATAAACGGTAATAAAGCAGGCCTATCCATCGTTGTGTTTGTTGGTCCGGGATGTCGCCTTTTCTCACACGACCCATGAGTGTAAAATGTCCAGAACTCAAATTGGCACTTAAATTGTCATGATGGCTGCCTTTTTCATAACTGTCAGCCTAAATATCATGCCTGTTAGCCACATGCCTGGCCAGTGGCTACAATGCTAAACTGTTTGTGTGGCTTTGTATTTGTGGTGAGGCTTTGTTTATGTATGTATAACACACACCTATATAGATATATCAGGTCTATATCTCTAGGAACATCTCTTAATAGTGAGCGATCTTGCGCTCACAGGTTTTCACTAATGAACAGCACTATGTGACAATGCTTTTCTTATTATAGGCCGCACTATGGGTATTAGCGTTCTACCGCTGTGAATGTTTTTTTGCCTAAAATAGATTACGCAGCTGCTGCAGGAGTCTTGTGATCCGTCAGCAGCAACTTATTGTAAGCAAGCTTAAAAGCATGCTGTGAGAATAGTTCTTTAGGAGATGTTTCTTTTTTTTCTTTTTTTTTAGGATTTGTTCTGGCTTGCCTTCTGTGAACAGGATCTCCGATCTAACCCGATACAATGTGAAAGCACAAACCACAAAGGAAAAGGCGCATTGGGGAGCAGATATTATTGTCCTTGCTTTGCAATCAATTATACACCGCGATGCTGGTGAATTCCCAGATGTCATTGATTAATGGTCTTTGACAGCAGTTCTGATAGTAGGACATAAGTTACAGTAAAAGAGCGTATAGATAAAGAGGGCTTTAATTACAAGCATGATCTTAAAGAGAGCTAGCCGGCGTAAAGGAGATTTTCTTAGGCATGATGTCAACGGCAAGAACGTCGGATAAAATGCGAAGGAATTCTCAAAAGACCAAAGGTTAAAGATGGGGGAAAAAAATAGCCGCATTTTCTTCATGAAGCAGCAAAGCTCTTGATGACAGCGAGTTCACCGCATCTGCCTGGCTCATTAGTACAACGCCCGCCTATGACACTGAGTGCTTCGCTTATCAGTGCAGCCCAGTACAGAGGTTAAAAGTGTAACTAATGTGGCCTTCTGTATGGAATTATGAGCATGTCCTGAATGCTTAAAAGATGCTTCGCATTCATTCATTGATTGATGCTAAGTGGCACTGGGTGGAACGCCGCGTTACGTTCATACCGGATCGTGGGGAGACCTTGAGAAAGATGCATATGCCGGTGTAATTGTAAGGTTAAGAGACCGAACGGAGTAAAAACGATGCATAATGTATTATAATCAAATACCGGAATCACATGATGTACTTAGGCGCAATCAGCTAAACCACGGTGTACTGCTGTTTTCATCGATGTCCTTGTTTTGTCCTTGCTTTTTTTCCCCCCTCCTACTGTAATCTGGAGTGATGTTTGTTTTGAGCCACCTTCACTTTCGTCCTTTTGTTATCTTGAATAAGCTTTTCACAAGACACAGCAGGAATGATGTTAGATCTTATTGTGTGTCCTGAAATTACCACCTTGGAACAATAAGCAGGTTGGCTATTGTGTAGCCATTTCTAGTTTTATATCAGGTATTTATAAGATCTGCAAGTATTCTCCATAAAACACGGCCTTCATATCATTTACATATCATGTAAGTGCAGATGCCGTTATCCCGAGTGACTTACAACTGAGTGTTAAGGGCCTTGCTCAAGGGCCCACTAGCTATGGTGGTTATGGGATTTGAGGGGGAGGTCTGATCACAGGGTCAGATACATTATAGCACTCCTGGAGCAAAGAAGGTTGAAGTCCTTGTTCAAGGGCACCCAAGAGTGGCAGCTTGGTGATACACACTTTTCCTCTTTCCAGTGTTGCGACAATGTCACAGCCCATTGTATAACAACCTCACAAACATGCCGATGACTTGTATGGCCAAGTGTTATACTTGGTCATGAGCTTGAACTTTCTACCCCCATTGACATTGGCTGTTCCAGTGCCTCATCAATCAAGTTCATCTATGTAGATTCCCAGCCATAGTGAGCCTGATCAATAACAATGCAGAGGCATTCTACAAGCCGGGGAATGATCTATGGTCAATGGACACACATCCGATACAGTTTTAAAACATGACTGACAAATAGGGTTACTGGCAGCAGTGTTCGATGTACTGATCTATCCGTATATGCTAATCTGAATCAGGCACTGTGTAAGTTCAGAGGCACAGGGGACGGAATGAAGGGGGCGGACGTGGAGCTTGAGAATCAAAGAGTGCCTTAGAGCATGTTAGTAATGGGTAATGGAATGGTGACTTTTCCATGAGGTGCTGTTTAGCATTTATAAGAGATAGACGGCTTTAACGGTTTTTTGCTAACAAGGTGGGTCTCGTGGTCTTGCTAAAGAAAGGTGATGTAAGAAAAAAAAATCATTCTGTGGATGTTTGAAAGTGAAACATAACTAGCAACAGATAAAACCTATAATGTCGTGTTTGTCGCCGTGGAATAAGGGGAATAAAATCGATCGTGACAGAAGTAAGAAAAAAAATCATTCTGTGGATGTTTGAAAGTGAAACATAACTAGCAACAGATAAAACCTATAATGTCGTGTTTGTCGCCGTGGAATAAGGGGAATAAAATCGATCGTGACAGAATGTAAATTAATCCAATTCATCACCTCGGTTCACCTTACACAACCCTGTCACTGGTTATTATCCTAAAACAATTTAACCCGAAGTGTTTATTCCTTAACGTATCAATTAGTCTCATAGTCTTTCATGGGTGACCACTGGAACTGAAAGATTTAGAGAAGCCTTTACTGAAGTGGGGCCTTCATTTATCACTTTTGAAACGCTTGACGACATTTTCAATAATTCAGAATACCAGAAAGGCAGAAAATCAGAGTTGAAAGCTCGCCGATTTGCTTGGGAAAGCAGCAGAGGCATTAAAAACAGATGCATAGGGTGTGTACGGAGATGGTTCTGACAGTGTCAGCGATATAATATAATATGAGCTAGTATATGTGTTGTTCATTTCGTCACGAATGTAAAGACTCTGAGCTTTCGATCATGTTTTTCTTATTTTTTTTTTGCATATGTTTTTACCTTTTAGCATCTCAGTAACATCTTATCCAGTCACATCTCCCGCTATGTTTCTTCTGCATGGTAAGATTCTGAAACCGAGTGCTACACATGTATGCACATTTGCACGAACCAGCATCAAACATTTATCTGTCGTCTCTGGGAGGGAGGAGGTGGTGGTGGTGGTTGAGTGGCAGGGAGACGGCAGAGCTATAATTACTGCTAAGCCCCATTTTCCACTCTCTAATGACCAGGAGAGCAAATACCAGTTTGATTTAATTAAATCGGCAGCGAGAGGCAGACTTCACCTCACTGAATCACCGGAGATACAGTGCACCACCGACACCCATACGCAAAGCTCATTATCTAATGAATATACAATCAAACACACACACACAAGAACCCCGGTATTCCGAGACAGCAAATTCATGTTGAATGACCTCAATTATCAGCTCCACCGTTCATTCCCTCTGTCTGAGACGCTTAAAAAAAATTTAGTTCTTCACCTAGTTACAGCGCTAGTTAAGACATTGTGCTCCTGATAGAGCCAAAGAAACCAAGTCAAATCCCTAGCATGGGGAAAAAAAAAAAAAAAAAAATAATATATATATAATATATATATATATATATATATATATATATATATATATATATATATTTATATATATTCATTCATTCATCTTCTACTAACCGCTATATCCGATCCGATCCGATCTTTTCTCGGGTCACGGGGAGCCTGTGCCTATCTCAGGCGTCTATGGGCATTAAGGCAGGATACACCCTGGATGGAATGCCAACCCATCGCAGGGCACACACACTCACATTCACACACACATTCATACACTAGGGACAATTTTTCCAAGGTGCCAATCAACCTACCGTGCATGTTTTTGGACCGGGGGAAACCGGAGAACCCGGAGAAAAAAAAACCCCCTGAGGCACGGGGAGAACATGCAAACTCCACACACACATGACCGAGACGGGAATCGAACCCGGATCCTGTCGGTGTGAGGCGAACGTGCTATATATATATATATATATATATATATATATATATATATATATATATATATATTATTGCATGAATATTTTATAAAAGCTAATAAAAGCTGCACTGCAGATATTCCGTAAGGGTTGATAATAGTAATAGGTAATAGGTTCCTATGAAATATGACTATGAAGAAATACGCTGGCTGACTGAGACTGTATTGTTTCTAAATGTAAAATAAAACTGTTCACCTGTTTTTTTTTCCTCAGATAGGTTATAAATATGATTTTATTAGTAGTATAATGATTCTATTTAGCATTTGTTAACAGTGGTCTGTTACTGTGTGTATATTCTGAGTCAGCATTATGCATATGATCTACCAAGTCAGGATGAGCAAGCATTTACAACAACAAATTTGCTGTCTTCATTTGGCAGACACCCTTATTCATAGCAACTTATAACTGAGGAATTGTGGGTTAAGGGCCTTGCACAAGGGCCCACCTGCAATTTTCTGGTCCAGAGGGTGATGCCGTACCGTGTGTCTGTGTCCCAGACAAAGAAAACCTGCGACATTATTATTATGTTCAAACACCAACAACATCACCTTGTCATTAGCACATGGCATTTTAATAAAGCAATGATGCATTCACTGTCATTTACAGACTATCAAAAGTGGAACAAATGGTTTCATTAAGAGGAAAAAAGACAACATGCTTATCCACCACTTCTCTCTGGTGCTATTTCTCAATTGATTTTCCAGCCCTTGAAAGGAGAAAGGGGAAGTGCCCTTTTGACTAAAACTAAAGACCAGAAAAACAACAAGACATGGGGAGGGGAGGGGCGGAGAGGGATAGGTTGACATTTTGAAGGTAGCACTGCCAGAACATTGTGTCAGGAATAGAGGAATTATAGTGTGCACAAATGAGCCCTGCATGTCAACTATCTACTCACCGCCATGCATACGAAATACATTAACTCCTCCTCCCTCCATTTCTCCCTGCGCCCCTTCCTCCTTCCCTCTTTCTCTGTTTACTTTTTCCTATCTCTCTATCACACCTCACACTCAAAACAAATAATTCAGTATTAATATGAATAAAAAAAAAAAAACATGAATATGACCTCTGTCGTAAGTAGTATATGTATAAATGGCCACCACAAAGTTGGAATCACACAAGTGGATCCTTTATTACTTTCCCTAGAAAGACCAAACCTGCTCCAGCTTGATAATATCCGTCTGTATTTACATGGATTGGAGTGGAAGAGCTCGAGTGGCCTGCTATATATATATATATATATATATATATATATATATATATATATATATATATATATATATATATATATAGATATATATATCTATACTTAAATATAATATATTTGAATTAGAATTAAAGACCACTTAAATGAACTTAAGTAGCGTACACATTAATAGCAATATTTCTCAACAGAATTAAGTGTACATTTTGACAATGCACTTTGTGTGAATTAATAATAAATTATTATCATTATTCTTTAATAGTGCTTTAAAGAAGTGTACTTTGTATTTTCTTGGTATTGACTAATACACTAAAATACAGTTACGATAAGTACAGTTCTGATGTCCAAAATTCTTTACTGTACCACAAATGTGTTTATTCACAGTGCATTTCATTCACATTTCACTTTATTGTTAACTGACATTAAAGTATATTTTAGTTTGCATCAATTGCTTTTCAGTCACTGAGAAGTGCACTTTAACCATGCATTAAATACACTATAATTAATGTACGTATAAACTACATATAAAATGTAATGATATGGTTTCAATAATGTCTTGCTTAAGCAGGTTTAAAAAACACTCGATTTCATATAATATGAATTTAATCTGTGATTATGTTTAAAATTAATTGCAAATAAAATGCACTTAAGTAGCGAAACCATTACAATGAATTCAAAATTATGGGTTCTTATGAAGTATGTTATTTGTGCTGTACACTTTATAAAAGTATGACAAAGTGCACTTTTTGAATAAGGGTGAATAAGCAGTGAATGTGAAAGGACAGCGGTAGGGTTGCCATTCGTTAATTATTCAGGACGTTAATGTGGACTCCTGTTGGTGTTGTCAGAATGTGGGTGTCTGGATCCCTCCATTACAAAGCCCTGGATCGATTTAGTGTGGCAGCTCTTTTCATTGCCCTCTTGCTAATTTGCTAGGTTTTGTGCACACGGAGCCCTTCCATATCCAGGTACTTTCATTCAAATCTGCTGATGTTCCCATTCATTTTTTTGTTTTTAAAGAATAGAATAATATCATGAATATACTCATACACAGTGTTCTTGTTATGTATTTTTTGAAACAACAAATGCACATGTTACAGGTGAAACCTGAGCACTTTAAACAGACAGTCGAACAAGGCATACCTGGGCAACATTTATAACATTTACATTTCCACTATGTGGCAGACGCCCTTATCCAGAGCGACTTACAACTGAACAATTGAGGGTTAAGGGCCTTGCTAAAGGGCCCACTAGTGGCAGCTTGTAGGCAATGGGATTTGAACCTGCGATCTTCCGGTCCAGAGCCCAATGCCTTAACCACTGAGCTCCCACCTCTTAATAGAAGTCACACCTTCCAATGAAAACAAATATTGGTGGGCTCAATAAAAAAAGAGAAAGAATTAGTTATATAATAAAATGCTAGACAGATGCAACTTCATGAGATATTGAATAAACACCAGGGGGGGGGTGCATATCCAAAATGGTAATCCAAAATGTAGTCAAAAACAAGTTCGATTAATAAACATATTGATTAGTGCAAACTTGTACAGAAACAGTTTGGTATCAAAATACGTACAGTAGATCCAGTGAAATATCGCAATTTGGATACTGCCAGCCTGAAATTTCACACCGTCTCATATGGAAGATAACTATACGTATATCTTGAATGCATCGAAATATTGCAACAGATAATAGTTAAATAGCATAACAGAAAATAATTGAGTAGAACTAACTTAGTCACTTCATTCTTACTTGTATCTGACCTATTGCACTTGATCAACTTATTCCTCACTTACTTTTATTATGCATTATCAGGTAGGTACTATATTAAATGACTTAAAAAGCCCAGTGTTGCATTCTGGGTAAAACAGCATCGTCGTATGTCACATGCTCCAAAAGATGAAACAAACATACAGCGACTTGTGACATATCGAATCGCTCAGCACAGCGGGGAGAGTCACCTTCTGGCAACCAAACTGACACAAAAATATCAGCAACATGGACACACAGCGCAGAGACGGTTTCTGATTTCACAGACCTCACCCCACTATAAAATGTCTCTGGAACATACGGTAGATGCATGACATCAAAAGCCATCAAATCAATATACACTTTGATTCAAATCAACCATATTCTCTTCATGATTTATACATTCTACTTGTTTTATTAACATGTGCATATAAATATATACACATGTTTACTTTCTTATTACCTTCTATTTTTTTAATAACTTTGTTACTCAAGTCTAAATAGATGGTACATTCGATGGTGCCTCTTAATTACATCGCATCTATATTTTTTTTTCAGTTACATTATTCATATTAGCCATTTTTTAAAATTAATATTAATTACTTTACTCATTTACTCTTATTTCGCTTTCTTTATTTGGTTCAATGTTAAGACCCACACTGCTAGACTGAATTTCACAATACATCAAAAAAATGCTGTTTTAATCTCACACAAATTAAAGCGTGTAAACAAGATCAGTTCGATTGCAGTGAAAATTTCAGAGTAAACTATTAAGCATGTAAAAGCACTAGCTTTAATGAATATATATATATATATATATATATATATATATATATATATATATATATATATATATATATATATATATATATATATATTAAATGAGACTTTAAATTCACAGAGTCAGCAGCATGACATATCTGCAATTAAACGCCACAAAAAACGGAGAGAACAATGCATGGTGGAGGGGCATTTGAGAAAACACATTAGGTGCAAATGGCTTTAACTTACAGGCCTGGTAGGAAGAAAGAAAAGAGAAAGAAAAGGTCCGAATGGTGATGCAGGAATTTGGTCACTTTTACAGTAATAAATGCTTCATTGTGATTTGAAAGTGCAGTAAGGACACATTTAACAACATATCCGAAAGCTTTTTACCTACATTAGCTGTACACATAGCGCTTCTTTATACATTATAAGTACAACGGTTTGTGGACACATGATCATAAAATCCCACCAACAGCAAGTTGCCACAAGTGGGCCCTTGAACAAGGCCCTTAACCCATGCATGTAAATGTAAATAAGATTCAGCTCTAATGACCCCTAATCTTTTGGGGAAGGTGTTCAATTAAGTAATTAAATAATTCAATTAAGGTTCCCACACAGTAATATACGCTAATATAGAGAGGAGTTCATACCTGTTACGAATGCGCAGCTAGTAGACGGTTGATATTTAGGATGCTTGAGTGGATGCACTGAAGTTTTTTTTTTTTATTCATTTGTTCTTTTTTTGTTCTTTATTGTCTGGGTTTCCTTCATTCACCAATACAAGGCAGAGTGCTCACATGGTAATGCACGCTGCGTTAATAACGATTTAATAAAATTAGTGCCATTAAAGTGAATTTTTTGAGGACAGCCCTAATTAATATATATATATATATATATATATATATATATATATATATATATATATATATATATATATATATATATATATATATATATATATATATATGAAGTAACACCTTGACCCTTTGAGTCTAGTCATAGAGATATAATAGAAATGTGGTGTTTATATAACTATACTGGACTGGAAAACAAATACAGGGAAAAGCAAATAGCATTTTCATTCTACTGCTGAGAAATGAAGTGAATGTGAATGAACGGCATTAGGTCGAAGCAATAAAATGGAATAATAACGATTAATATAACGCTTTAAAATAACTTTGATGAAATTATTGGTATGATAGGTATAGGAAAGTATAGGTATGATAACCAGTATATAATAATCCATAGAGTTAAAATATTGCCTTCACTTGACAATAGCTACAACTAAACAATACTAAAAATAAAATGTGTATTTTTTTTTAAATATCTATCTAATAGATATTTTTTAAAATATCTATCTACGTCTTTTCTTAAAATGAAAGGGCGAATATTCCTTATATTTACACAGTGGAGACGGTGCTAGGTCTTCTCACCACCGCTGGGTGTCTATCAGCGGTGCTAATGTTAGACCAGACAGCCTTGTTGGACCACCATTAGGAGGGTTTTAATTTTAGAAAGCTGCCGAGGTCTCACTCGGCGCACAACGTGTGATTAAAGCGCATGCAATAACGCCCAGGCTTCCTGTAGCCATCTCACTTCACTCTTCAGGAAGTTTAGGTCTCGCACTGACAGACGAAAAAAAAATTCACATTCTCTCTCTTTCTTTCTCTCCCTCTCTCAACTGAAAAGTATGTTTCACACTCAAGGTGTTGTTGCCGTCATCATTCTTTTTTTTTTTTTTTTTTTATCAGCCGTGCTTATTCCACCTTATACTAATATAACCTTATTATATCTATTAGTGATTAGTACTACTACTACTACAACTAAAAATAATAATCGATATAATTATAATAATTATGCAGAGATTTAAAAAAATGGACATAAATACAGGAATAAACAAATACAAATTAAACATTTGGTTACTAAAAACTTACTAATTATTACTAAAAAATTACTAATAATTCATATTTTCTATTATTATTAACAACATTTTGGAAGCAAAAATTCTGTATAAGGTTATAGGGAGGGTGTAGCTCAGTGGTCTAAGATACTGGGTTACTGATGGGAAGATCCAGGTTAGGGTTAGGGTTCGAGCCCCAGGTATCATCAAGCTGCTACACTTGGGTCCTTGAGCAAGACCCTTAACTCTGTACTCCAGGGGAGCCGTATCATGGCTGACCCTGCGCTCTGAACCCCATGGGATATGCGAAGAAAAGAATTTCACTGTGCTGTAATGTATATGTGACAAATAAAGGTTATTCTATTCTATAAAGGGAATTAAATTAAATTAAAGGCAGCATATCAGAATAATTCAGGTGAAATGCCAATCTATACTTGGGGTCGTTACACAAAAAAGATTCATTCATTCATCTTCTACCACTTTATCCGATCTTCCCTCGGGTCATGGGGAGCCCCTGCCTATCTCAGGCGTCTATGGGCATTAAGGCAGGACACACCCTGGATGGAATGCCAACCCATCGCAGGACACACACACACACTCACATTCACACAAACATTCATACACTAGGGACAATTTTCCAAGGTGTCAATCAACCTACCGTGCATGTTTTTGGACCGGGGAGGAAACCGGAGAACCGGGAGAAAAAACCCCTGAAGCACGGGGAGAACATGCAAACTTCACACACACATGGCCAAGACAGGAATCGAACCTGGACCCTGGTGGTGTGAGGCGAACTTGCTAACCACTAAGCCATTATTTCTCCACTACTGGCTCAATTATCAAACGGATGCTTTCTCTTCGTCCACCGCAAATTAAGCTACAGGAGATAGTTTAGTAGAGAGACATGTTTAAATAAATTAGCGATTGTGTAAGTTTTTGTCCTAAATGGCATTTTTTGCCTTACGCTTATACTTTAAGTAGTTTTGAAACCAGGACTTTTACACTTTTACTTGAGTAAAATGCTTGAGTTGATACTTGAACTTCTACAGAAGTCTTCTTAAAGCCTAGTATCTATACTTCTACTTGAGTAATGAATGGGAATACTTTTGACACCAGTGTGTGCAGGGTGAAGATGCGGTCA